>VXAA01000605.1:231324-279882 GCA_013399115.1 Anseranas semipalmata
ACGTGTGGCAGCGAGGGGGGTTAGTCCGGTGCTGTTACTCGGTTTCTATTCATCCTTATTACCGTTCTTATTTCCTCCATGATTCTTTGTAATCTGTGTCAAACTCATTCTTCTTAACTTCAATCCTCTTGGTAACTTAAGGAAAATATTTTCCTTATCTCGTTAATTAGCGCTGAGTTTATCACTGCCAGCACCTCGGAGAATGTCCGAAATACCAACGCAGAGTTATTATGGCCTGTTTAAGTCAACTGTGCTGTTTAAAGCTTATTTCCTTATTTTGCGGCAGCAATTCTGTTCTTACAGTTTTTTCAGCCCTGGTGAGCTGTAGTTTTGGCAGTTTACTTCCAAAGCTTTCTGTCTTCCTTATACGCCGCGATGAAAAAGGATATAAACAATAGGTACAAAGATTTCTTGGGTCTGCAAATCAATCTGTGTGAAGTCAGTCTTTCACCTTAGGAAAGCATTTACGTTGTACAAATATACAAAAACGTCTACAGTCTGGAAACTAAATTTTGTGAAGGTAGGAGCTTCACTTGTTGGACTTACTGAAAGATATTTCACCATTTAAACAAGCACGCTGGATGATTAAACTTTACTGAAAAACATATCCAGTGTGAAAAGTTAAGTCAAATATGTAGTACAGTAAGACACCAAACAATAAAAAGTACTTTAACATAATGGTAACTACTGTAGTGTAACTCCTCAGGTCTTGATGGCTGCAGGAAGAATAATGAAGGCACTTAATATTGGGAGATGAACAGGAAGAATAATGAAGGCACTTAATATTGGGAGATTAAGTTTTTAATGAAATATCCTGATGTACCAGAGCTTGTGGTGATTTGCTTTTTATTTGTTCCTCCTGCTTTTAAGCATCTCCCTGATGCACTTAAGCTTAAGGATTTCGTGGGCTGTTGCAGTAGAAGCTCTGAAATACAGACCTGACTTCTGCTGCAGAACTGCTGTCTTTTTGCAGCTTCAAAAAGCTCAGTGAAACTGAAGTCAGATGCTGGTAGCAAGTCAAGCAAGTTTAACTCTTTGCTGTGTCAGGCACTGCTGTCTTTGACAACCTGTAATTGCCTTATGGGTTGGTTACACAGGAAGCTGGAGACTTTAGTGGTTTTTATGAGGATTAGAAATACTACTTCAGATATATGGTGAAACCTGCAAGGCTATTTGGGGAACCTGGAAAAGCGTGTTAGTTATCCTAAAATAAGCAGAAGTGAGTATCTGTCAAGGAACTGTATTCTGTGTATATATGAGAGTAATAACCTTCTGAACGCAAATTTTCTGTACGTGTTAACTTCCATGTGGTTGGGTTTTAAAATTGGGACTAGACTGGCAAAACCGTGGAAATACTTCAGTCCCTCTTATGTGGAAAATGGTTTGGTCGACTGGAAACTTTCATCAAGATGATTTAATTGCCGTACTAGGGCAGACTATAGCCTGTCCCTTTCGGTAGCAGATGCTCAGGGAAATGCATAGGTGACAGATCTGTATATAGTGTGGGTCTTCCTCTGGTAGACCCTGTCGGAAGGTGGGAAAGTGCCGTTCAGGGGCTTCATGAGCTTGAGGTTGCATGGAGATAGACAAGTCCACCGTTAACTCAGATGTTGTGAACCTATGGAGTCTTGCTTTGTTCATGCTTCTGACTTGTAGCAAGACTTTCTGGCAACCACTATGCAATGCAGAGCAATATGGTGGTGTTATGGTGTAGTCCTTCATGTTGCAACCCTCAGGCTCGTTGGGCTCGTGCTTGTTTGCCTGGAAAGCTGAGACCTTGTCCTAGGGGAGCCCTGCAGTAAGAAAATGCAACAGGCAGAGCTGAGCTTTGTTCTAGCCTCCATTTGTCACACCTGAGGGACACACGGGGTAATGTTCAATAAAATCAAGTTATCTTTAAACTGCTTTGGGTTTTTTTGTTTGCATATGCCGAGAAACAGGAATCCAATTCATGTTGTTAATATATGGCAAGATAGAAGTAAGGTGTGAGCAGAAAATGCTATTTACTAAGGAACGGAAGTGGCTTCTGCTGTGTTTCCCAGGATGTCTGGAAAAGTGGAGTTTTTGACATCTGACTAAATATAACCGAGTTATGCTCTGCTGTATGGAACCACAGATCAATCAATGGGCTGTTGAGAGCGAGCCCATAGGATGTTGATATTAATGACACACTTCCCCTCAGGACAGACTTGGCTACCCTGCAGGAAGTGGGGTGAACACTAGGGTATGCAAGTCAGTGTTTTGACATGTCTGATCACAGGCTGAGTATTTGTCTATGGAGACACGGAAACCAGAACCAGGGAATTATTTCAGGTTTTCTAACTTGAAAATTTCAAAGGAGAGAACTGTTTGTGTTAATCCTTATAGGACATTAGTTCTTGTATTAGCCCTTAAGTTTAAATAAAATAAAATATTGTTTGTAAATTCTATAATTCTCCTCCATCTAATTTCAGAGCAGCAGTAATGGTGCCTGGTGGCTGCTTTGCCCAGTCAGAGCTCTGCGAGTGGGGGTGTGTGGAGTCGGAGCAAGATCGGGAAGAGGTGCCAACTGTTATTTATTCAGTAAATACAGAACATGCCCTGTATGGAGCGTAGGTGGAAGTTAAGTAACCCGTAGCTCCCACAAATACTTGCTCCCTGTAAATCTTGGTACCGTCTTGTGCGTTCTGATGCTCCGTCTGGGTGAGTGCTGGGGGTGAAGGGTGGTGTAAGGAATAAGAGACACCGAAGCGGGCAGCTGGGCTCTGAACTGACGTGGGGGAAGCCAGGCGCTGAAGTCAGAGGAGATGGACAGAACAATGTAAGGAAGGAGGAAAGGATAAAAGATGAAACAGACGTGGAAAACATGTGCTATGATCTAATGGGCTATTGGATAATGGAGCCGCGAAAGGAAGGAAAACAGGCATTTAGAGATTATTTTCAGTACTGTTGTTTTAATTAAAATGTAGTAAGCATCTCCCCCGGATTGTATGGGATACAGCATGGGATTAGGCTTGTTTGATCAAGGAAGTCATTCAGAAAATACCAAGTATGTATTCTGGTTTGCTTCTGAATGCTATGTATATGCTAAGCGTGTCTACAGTGTTTTATGTTTTTATCATGAAATTCCAGTAGAACTATTAGACATCAATTTGATTTATTTTACTCAGGAATAGCTCATTCGCTTGTTTGAGCACAGTAACTTGCAAATATTTCATTATACAGTTTGACTTTACAACTGAAAGATAACTTAACTATACATTTATCTCAGCCCTTTCAGTCTTATAGTGAAGTATAATTAAATAAAAAAGAGTTCACAGCAAGCCTCAGCATAATGGAGAGCTTTTCTGTGGAGGGACTACTTGTGAAAGCTACATAACAACCTTTAAATATTTTGTGTTCTCACAGCACTACTATCTGTGTCAGCCTTGAAAGAAGAGAAGGTTCAGCAAGTGCTCTTGAAACCTTGGAAGTGATAACTGGTTCCTTCATGACTTGAATCTAATAAATGTTGTTTTTCCTAGAATGTTTACCAAAATCTTGTTTTCCACTGCTGGAATTACATCTAGCAAAAATGTTTGGCTATGGGCAAGTGGAAGCCTTACTGTGGGGTATGGCAGGTTCAGAGCTTACAGCATGTAATTTGCTGCAGCGGACCATGTGCGTGGTCCTCTCTGCTATGAGAGATGAGCAATATCCTGTATCAATAGGCCTATATACATATTTTGCATAGTTTTCAAAGAAATCCTAAATTTTCTGACAAGATGTGAGTAATCTGGATGCTAGCATGCAGGGAATGTTTTTCACTTTTTACTCATTTTCTGTCCACAGTTGTTTGTTTCCCTGTGGAGTGGGAGGTGAGGAGTTGCTGTCAGTTGTGGTGCGTCTCCAGGATGCAGGACAGGATGTGGGATCCCTCTGCTGCCCAAACTGTTAGGACCCTGTTAATACAGCATAACAGCTGCTCGACTTACTGCCTTAAGCTCGGTATTTGTGGCTCTCTTATGCCTCAGCAGTTGGTAAAGAGCTGTCTCCCCAGACAGACCTGGGGAATATACTCCAGCCCCTTTGCAGTATTTTCTTCAGGGAGAGAGCTGAATGCAGACCCTGGGCATTGCAAACTGTGCAGTTGTTCCCTGTACTTGGGTAAATCCCTGGAGCCTTGGGAGTATCCAGAATGGAAGAGGTGAGCCTTTCCTTAAGGAAACCAGTTTCTTGACTGCTGTCTCCCTGCTGTTGAAGCAGAGAATCTGTGAGGAGCGTTGGTGCCTCCTTTCCCTGGTGCTTCAGGGTTGTTGCAGCGCTGTCAGCTGAGGTTGGTGTGGACTAATAATAAGGATGGTGCATAACAAATTAGAATGGTGTGACATGTTTTCAGCCCCTGGTTTCAATATGATTGGATACTCTCTACCGTTATAATTGATAACTATAAGGTGTTGATGTATGGCTTCTTGCTGTTCACTCAATAACCCGGAAAAAGGCACGTAGTACATGGTAAGTGCACAGGTGGGAAGCATCTCTTAGTAAGAAAATTCTAAAGCCTTCAGTGAAGTGGAGGTCTTTGTTTCTGTCATTTCTGAGGCAATCCAAACTTCTTGCATGGCGTCCTCTGGGTATTTGCTTTTAGATATCACCGATAATAGGGTTTCCTGTGTTGTATCTTGAGTAAGAAGTACAAAGATGCTGCTTGGGGCACTCAGAATGAGGAACAGCAGGTGAAGAAGCAACTGTCTAGCAGTGTGGGTGACTTCCAGTGGTCATATATGGAAACAGCTTGCATCCTTAACTTCAACAGATAGTCAAAGGGTGAAGTTTCTGAGGTCTGAGCAGATCTAGCAGCTCGCTGAAAGGGATAGAGCTGCTTCTGCTGCTTCCCCTTTGTTTCTGTGCTCATCTGACCTGTCCGTGAGCCAGTTCTGCTAACAATAGGCAGTAACAGCAAAACCAAGCATAGCAGAAGACTTTCCAGCTGATCTTATGAACAGTGAATTACCTCACCATGTAGTTGCACAAACCTGGGTGTAAAGGGAGGCAGGGGGCATAAACTGTGTGCCTGTGATTAAGGCAGCATTGAGGAGAAAGGCAACAAGTGCTTAAGTCAGTCCCAAGATCTGTGTTGTCCCAAAGTGACGTCCATTAGAAAAACAAGGTTGAAACTGAGGAGAAAGACTAGCTAAACTTCTGGGTTCCTACACAGCTTGCAGTGATGCATAGTGAGTTAACAGCGTTTCCTCACAGGGATCTTTGCTTTCTCTCTTAAAAAGAACAAATATGAAATGTGACATTAGTGGAATTTAACATTTTAATATCCTTCCTTGGGAAATGAGGGAGGGAGAATGGATTCATCGGCAACGTTCAGCTGTTCATTGCTTGTGTTCTAGCCATTCTTAGTGCATATGTATGAAAACTGTCTTTAAAATATTTATGCTTTTATTATGGGAATGTAAGTGACTCTCAAACAGAACTCTTACTTCTGGAGGCTCGGTGGTTGGAAGCTGTTGTATAGGGATTCTGCCTGTAGTAAGCACTTCACTTGGTGTATTTTTGTCAACAGATAGTGAAGCTGGATTTTTAAAAGCTGATCTCTAGTACTTGTTTGAAGTCTCTATTTTGCTGTGATGCAAATTATTTAATTAAAATTCTCACTGCCTTCAGAAGACAACCAATTTACCCTCTAACCACTTGTATCACGGAGGCAAGTAATTTTGAACCTGTTATTAAAATCTTCATCGCACTTTAATAAAAATGGATGTAAGCTCAAGGGATTTCTTTGGGGACAGCAATGTTTTTGGTCTAGTTTTCTTGCAGCACCAATACAGTGATACTCGTATCTGTAGGAGTGAAATTTAAGCTATTTATATATACACAGTAGTTTTTACATGCCTTATGAGATCTCCCAAAGCAAAGGCTAATGGAGAACCTAGTTGGGATACTGCTTTACTGTTCTATAGCAGTGATTGTTGGCGTATAGTTTGTAAGCGAACAGTGCTGCATTTAGTTGCACTTAAACAGTGATGATAGAAGGCATAGCTATAAAGGCACTAAGCAGCCCAAAGTTTGGCGTAAAGCTGCTGGTGGTAAAGACAGCATTGGGAAAACTCATATTTCTTCTCTGAATGCAGCAGTGTTCGGCTTGAGCCATATTTGTGTAGTAACTTCTTTAGCTGACAAACGTGAACTTTAAGATTACTCATACAAGATCCAGACTTGGAAGTCAAAGGCAACAAATTGTGTTTTGTTTTCTGTGTTAGCTGCCAGCTGTAGTTTGAGATTTTTTTCTTCATGCCACCACCACTTTTGTTTTAGAACCTTTACCTCCATCAGCCTGCCTTGAAAGTCTCTGCTGCTCTCATGGCACAGTTTCCTGGTGTTCTTGATTTTGCTATGCAGCCTTAAAGCTTTGTTTTGGGTCTTCTGAGCTTGCAGAGCAAGTGTTTATATGAGTGGCAAAGGGAGGCTATTTTTATGCTCTCAGGGGCTTTTTTTTTCTGTATTCAATCCAGCAAAACTGCTATTGCTTATGTCTCCTTTTGATTGCTCGCCTCGATTTGCAAAAATCTGCCTTTGGATGCTGGTCTCAAACTAAAATTAGTTTGCTTACTGCTGTGGCCCCAGGGGGGTTTCCAGTTAACTAATAGTCTTCCACAAAGACTCCAATGCATGCATGTGGAGTGACGCTGACTGCAGGAGGAAGTTCTGGTCCGGCTGAGCAGGAAGGGTGTAGCATGTCCTCTAGTTTAACAGCCTTTCAGCTGTGGATTTTTAGCCCAACGGTCAGAACCTCAAGGATGGAATAAGTGATGTCCTGTGACTTGTTTTACTTCTTGGCTCTAAGATTCCGAAATCCTTTTCTCTATAATCTTAGTAGTACTGTTGTGCCTTACATGGTATGGTGACTTACTACTGTAAGTGACTTACGTACTTTGATTGCAGTAATACGTGTAAGAAATGGGTAATGAAGGATGAGGCATGAAAAATTACGGAGGGTGCATTAGAAACAAATATTTAGTCATGTGGAAAAGCTTTTGAATGAACTCTGGGAGATGATGTAACACTAGGTTTACACATACCCATTTACATGTACCGGAAGAACTCAAATAGTATTAGCAATGCTTTATTTTTGTCTGTTCCTTATGCAAGTAATACATTTCCTTTTTTGTGTGTGTGTTTAACTGACGCTGTGGGTATCAAACTAACTTATCTAGCTAGTAGACCACTGACCTTAAGTGGAAGGAGCATACTGCAAATTTTTTCTCCTTAATTTAGGAAAGGAAGCACTCTCAATATTTAATTTTCCTATGAGTTAGAATGTGAGGAGTTTGAGTGAGGGTGCAGTTACTTACAGCATGTATTAAAGGTACGATCTCTGCAAAGAAGTAATTACTCTTCTTCTTTCTAGGAAATACACATAAAGGAACCCATAGAAAAGGAAGTAAATCCTCGTTTATTACCAGGTAACTGTTGTATATTGTATGTTTAGAATTATATAATTTACATGATTAATTTTTTATTATTTATAAATATTCTCATTCATGTACAGCAAACACCCATGTGTTTGGACATCTGTGTCCAAAGTAGTAAAATAGAGGTTTGGGGGTAACCATCCACACAAGCTGAATGTTTTAAGTATCTGTATCTTCATGGATTACTGAAAAATATAAAAATTTGATTTTTTTTTTTTTCTAGAGAACAGTATCTTCAGGTAAGGTGCATGTGGCAAATTGTCCATATTTCAGTTTGTCCCGTTTCTTAAAGGTGGTTTTGATTTTTGTCCTGGAACCGAAGACCAAGAGCTAGTGAAGACTTAACTTCTAGTTGCTTTGCCTCTAGTTTGAACTATTCAGACCTTTCAATGCCTAATTCACTTAAGATTTTTTTTTTGTTTGTTAAATTTACAATTCTTATAAATACTGTGAGTGTTTTCCAAGGTCAGGACAGATGACGTTGCTAACATAAAATACAAATAAAAGCTCAGAATAAATTGGCATTGTTCTGTCAGATTTTCTGTGCTTTCTAGAAAAGACTAGTCTGGTTGTTCATACCTATTAAAACCTGTCTTCATTTTCTTAAACTTGAAGTTCAGTTCCTGCTAATTTGAAGATTAAAACTTCATTGACCATTATTTATGTAAACCTGTTTGAGAACTTTAAAATAGCACTGGGACATGTAAAATCAGCAACATCTTCAGTCAAAGCTATGAAAAACTAACTATGATGAACCTGTAATAATTAACTCAAATGTTTAAGCATTGTTAAGAGTTTAGTAGTGCAGAAAACTGGAACAGTTCTCAATTTGTTCATTGACTGTATTAACTGTTCTTTACTGGGATTTGGGTTTGTTGGGTATATGTTTGTGTGGTGGCTCTTTGCTGCTCCATGTTATTCTTCTACCAGTTAGTTGGCCATGGTAGAGGTGCTTTTGGTTACAGAACTCCTAAATGTGTTCAGCTGAACAGCATTCAGTCCATCTTTAGAAATGTTAATAACCCGGGAGGCTCTCCAGGTACTGATTCCAGGAGCTGCCTCTTAATCTTCGCCTAACAATGATGAACTATCTTCAGGCATACAGTTGCGAGAAGCTGTCGGGAAATAAATGCTGAGTTTAAGATAACTGACATATAATTATTTTAACTTCATGTTGCAAATTAATGTTTGTTTTATACAGGAGAACTCCTGCTTTGTGAGGCAAGCACAGTATACAAGTACATACAAGAAGATGGGTCAAATCGTGGCACCTATGGGAAACTTGTATGCACAAACTTCAAGATTGCTTTCCTTGATGATGATTCTGCTTCAGATGATAATGTAGGAAGACAAGTCTTCTCGTTATGACCAAACAGGCTCTGAAGAAGTATAGTGTTTCTTTGACTAAATAATCTTACCTTTCCTTTACATAAGAACATGTACTGAATATAGATTTGTAGAAAGTTTTAATGGACACAGGCTTATGTTGATCAGTTTGCATCTACTTGATCCATACATATCCTTCCTCAAGCTCTAATGACATTTCAATGAAAACATTTTGTCTGTATGTGGACATTTACAGTTAGATGTAGTTTACAACTCTTTACCTTGTGAATTGGTGATTATGTAAAGCTTAAGTTATAAGAATGGATTGGTTTGAAAGCTAAATCTATGGTTTAAACCTGATTTCTGGCTGCTTATCTAATAGCAATTGCAAAAGTGTCAATGTCAAACATTTCTAATGTTGTATAACATCGGAATTGAATTTGGGCTACATCTGCAAAACCATTCTAGGGTTGCACAAGACCGAGTAGGCTGATATGCAGTGGAAATGCTCCAGATAAATGTTTGCTGTGTGGCTCAGTGAAGCTCTGCATTATTCCAGAGTCAAGTGTCAACTGCAAAGACTTTGAGCTGACAAACATTTAAAAAGCTGAAAACTCCCCAATTCTTAGAAATGGGTTGAGTTTACTTTTTTAGGTGCTCAAACTGAGTTGTCAAAGAGGAGTGGTAATGCCACACTTCTGTGGATGTGCTGGAGCATGTGAAGCTGGTCCATTTAAGTGATACAAGTGAAGGAGAAGCTAGGATATGGCTCTCAAGAGTGCAGGATGATTTTGAAAGTGAACAAGAATGGGAATACAGTTTGACATGTGTTGATTGTAGTCAGAAGTTTCTCAGGATAAAGTTTCAGGGAGTTGAATGTTGAAAACTAAGGCTTCTACAGCAAAATACAGATTTTTTTTATTTTTTTTTGGACTGTCTAGAATGAATTTGGACAAAGCTGCAGCACCCTTTCCCCAGATCACATGAGGTGTATTCTAAATCTGGTAGTGGCCCTGCTAATTTCTGTTCTATCACTAGCTTGTTAAATCCTAGGTTTGTAGCATGCTGAGTCAAATATATTTCTCTCAATAGAAGTTCAGTGTTAGCCACCTGATTCAGAGTAATGCAGACCTGGACATAATTTGGATGAGGCTGACTGTTCACAACTGTCTTCATGTAAAATGTAATTTGCTCATGTAGTGCACATAAGCCTCCTGGTATTAATATTTAACATAAATATTTAATTGTGGCTTCACTCAAATATCCTTTTTTTTAACCTCTCAATTCATGGAATGGTTTAGGTGAAGGGAGCTTGACAGAGAATTGGCTTGTCTTGATTTTGCCCAGTGATATATCTGACTCTTATGTTGGAATAAATATCCCCAAAATACTTGGGATACTTCTTTTAAGACACTTTCTGTTCCCTGCCAGGTTCCCACAGCAAGGAAACTTTTCATAAAAAGGGCTTGGATTACATCAAGTTAGCAAGTTACTGTATTTCCTGTTTACTGAAACGATTCTAGTTTAAAAGGTGACCCTTATAGAAATGCATACTTTGAAGTTATTTGAAAAGTAGAAACTATCTACATTACAGGCATTGGTGAGACTTAATCAAAGTGGATCTGCAGTTTATAAATTATGCCTGTATAACCTGCATCTGTCTGTATTTTAATAACTGTTCAGTGTTCTGCCTTAGACAACTTATAAAAATAAGAGTAAAGCTGATACTAAAATATGTACTTGTGAGAAGGTGCTACTGTTTAGTGCCAGGTTTCTGAGATTTTTTTTTCATGTTCCAGGAGCCACAATTTAAGAATAAGATCATAGGAGAAAATGACATAACCCTGCAATGTGTAGATCAAATCTACGGAGGTAGGTCAGCTCTTAATTCAATGTGCCTCACACTTCTAAATGCCTTCTAATGCCCATGTTCTTGTTCTGTACTTGTATGTCCTCGTTAGAAAATGGGTGGAGTTCTTGGTTTTGAGACTAGGCTTGGGTAATCTGGAAAGAGCAACTGTGATTGTTTAATGATCAAATGACAGATGAGATCTGTCAGAGTCCAGTTTTTGTCCCTCAAGCTTGTCCAATATATGTTTTGATTACTTATCTTGCTGGGACAGACGAAACAATTCCTTCAAAATGCAATGATTCATACTGTACAAAGTCTCTGGTTAAGGTAGGAGTACAAGTATCTTATTCCAATGTACCAACTATTTCCTTATAAATATGGAGATAAAAATTTAATCAATAGCACTGCAGAGTAGTACAGGTGACTAATTCCTGAAGAATACCTTTTGTTTGTCTAAGGGAACTTCGTTTCATGAGATTCTTGATATCTTCAAGATATCAAAGGCAGTAGAAAATGAGTTTTTACTTTACAAGCCAATCAGAATGGACTTGGTGTTTTGCAGTGGGGCTTACAGGCATGTCTGTATTGATTTTAAAAAAAAAAAAAAAAAGAATGGGGCTGATCATTTGTAAGCAGTAGGGAAAGCTTTATTGAGCAGCCTGACTTTGGGCTGGTGTTCAGAGTATTTATGAATGGTGGTGTGGATTGGTGAAGGAGTGGACTAGGGAGAATACTGGAGCATGGTTTTGAGATGCTACTTGATTTTGTTTCCAGTGGCCTAGCTGGCAGTACTTGAAGATGTGGAATGATGCATTCTCAAACAGAATTGAACAAAGGGCTGTCTTGAGGACTTTATGATAGTTTAAACAAATAATTCTTTTAAGGAACCTACTGAAGACAGTTTCCTGGAGACCCTCTCTTGGGCAAAACTACTAAATTGTTCCTTATGCATCTCAAAACTTTGAACTTATGCAGTCAGGATGTGAACAGAAGTAATCAGTGAGCAGCTGGTTTGCTCTAAGTTCAGTTCATACCTTAGTGGGTAGCTTGAGTGGGTTTATAAAAAAAAAAAAAGTCAAGTGTATCAGCACAACAGCTTGCAATACTGTTGTAGGATGCTTGTTTTGACTTATTAAAACTTGGACTTGAATTAGTTTCTTGAATTTTGAGAAGTCAAGCAGGCAAAGTTCTAGAGTTCAAAGTTCTAATGGTAAAGTACTTTTTGATATTTACTTAACTTTTTAATTTTGCAGTTTATGATGAGAAAAAGAAACTTCTAACTGGACAACTGAGAAAATACCCGGAGAAGCTAATTATCTACTGTAAAGACCTTAGAGTATTTAATTTCTGCCTGAGATACACAAAAGAAGAGGAAGTAAAAAGAGTAAGTTTAGTAACTTCATTTGCTATTTCTCTTTTTAAGCTTGGTGTTGGGTATTAGTTTCCTCATTGGGGATGAGAAAAGGATGAAGTTCACTCTGAGAGATCCCTTTAAGTTGAAGTGTTTTCTGAGAATTCCCAGTTGAGAGAGAGGATAGAAGACTTGAGTGTCTTTTTTCTTTAAGCTAACCTTATTCATTAAACATCTTTAGGTATAGCAGTTAAAAAGATCATATGCGCTGGCTGTTTGATGGAGAGTGGAGCTTGAGAGTAGTATATATAACTAGCTTCAGCTTAGGCAAACTTGTAAAGCTGATATTATTTTACTACATTATGGACTTCTGCCTTGCTCACATGAAAGCAGTTACTTTCCTGATAATTTGAGTTCTTTTGATGGGTTAATCTGAACTCCAAACTAGGATTCTTTCTAGCTGTAAATAATAAAAGTAATTCTGTAAGTTGAACATGTAAAAAGCTTCTCATGGAGTCAAGTAGGTATATTGTCCTGCAGACAAGGGAGAAGGCTTTTGAAAAGTTAATTTTGAGCTGTTGGGGGTAGAACCCATAGAGCAGTTTTGTTTGAAACCTGGGAGAGGGGATTAAACAGTCTTGTTGTTTATACTGACTGTCTTATTAGTCTGTTTGGGTGTTAATTTTTGGTCCTTTCCTAGATTGTCAGTGGCATAATTCATCATAGCCAGACTCCTAAGCTGCTTAAACGCTTGTTTTTGTTCTCTTATGCATCAGCTGCCCCAAATAACACAGGTAAATGGTTTTTATGTTTTTAGGTTGTATGTTTTTAGGTTGTTGCATACTGTTTGTTCCTTAAGCAGTGTGGAACACTTAGTAGTTGAGTTTGCACTTGGCTTATGACTCTGCCCGGTTAGCGGCATGCCTCTGAATATTCATTTTTCACTTGTCATGTGTTGTTAGACTTGTTGCTAAAAATCTCTAAGTCACTACAGTTGATCATTGTGTAGTTCAGTGTGGTTGCACAGAAATCCAAGCAAGAGTAGCATGTTTGGCTTGAAAACTAACTGTGATCAGTATATGCAAATGCTTTTCGTGTGCTTTTGCCCGGAGTCTCATCTAGAAAGTATTTTGCTCATTTTATTACTGTTTCTGTACCATTGCAGTGAACCAAACTTCCTGCTCTTAATTTTTAAATTACTGCAGTTGCAGTGGCAACTGACAGAAAGGATTTCCCTTTTTTGTTCTTATTTGCAAGCAATCTGCTTCTCCCAGGCAACTACAAAAAAAGTATAGGTTTGCATAGTGAGGTTCCAGTAGCTGTCTCTCTTCCTCTTATCTGAGAGCTAACTTATTACATAACCTTCCCAGTTGATCAAACTTGGCTGAATGATGTAGTAAGCTACAAAATTTAAGATAAAAAGTTGTTAGTGCACTTCCTAGTATTTCATAGTTTTGACTTCAGCTGAAGTAATAGTGCTGTTTTGAGTTAAGAACCTGGTTCTTGGTGCACCAGGAACACCTGCTCCTTTTGCAGAAGGATGTTTTGATGTACCTATGGTGTTAATTGGACACATCAAAATAATTTGCACAATTGCAAAACTGCTGAAGTTGGATGAAAACTGTGGAGATCAGCTAGTTGTGTGCCTGTCCATCTCCTCCTCCTCCCCCCTGCCCTGCACTGCTCAGAGTAGGCTCAACTAGAGCAGGTTCTCCAGGGACGCATCCAGTTGGGTTTTGAATATCTCCAAGGATAGAGATTCCACAACACCTCTGGGCAACCTGTTTCATTATTTGACCATCCTCATAGTGAAGAAGTTTATTCTTACATTTAAATGGAATTTGCTGTATTTCAACTTGTACATACTGCCATTTGTCATCTCACTGGATACCTCTGAGAGTCTAGCTCCATCTTCTTTACGCCCTGCTTCCCCCATGCACCCCCAATGAGGAGTTTGTATACACTGGTGAGATACCATACAGCTTTCTCCTCCAGTCTGGATGATCCCAGCATTCAATCTCTCATATCTGATGCTTTAATAAGACCTTAATGGGCCTTCACTGGAAGCACTCCAGCCATGGTCTCACCCATGCTGAATTGAGAAGAATAATCACCTCACTCAACCTGTCGGCAGTGGTTTTCCTCATGCAGCCCAAGAATATCTTGGCATTCTTTGCTGCAAGGGTACCCCGCTGGCTCAGGTAGTCCTGAGGCTTCAGCTGTAACTGGTATTCAGTTTGAAGTACAAACATCAGAAAGTTTGTAAGTTTTTCCAGGTAGAGACTAAGCAAATGTGGAAGAAGCTTAGTCCTTAAAGCAACATTGAAGTGTTGTGCCAGAATTCCTTCGTAATTTAGTACCTGTCTTCAATAATAAATGCCTATTTCTCATTCTTTAGAAGTTGGGTTTTATGTCTCTAGTGGTATGATATTCTTCAAATCTTGTCTCCTATAGCTCATAATATTCTGTTTCCAGCTGTAGATTTTTCATCTGCCTTATCTTCTTACAGTGGAAAGTTTCAACTGCCATTGTATCTTCCATGGAAAGTTTAGCTCTGCTTGGTATTGGCATTAACTATTTCAGTGTTGCAGGATACTTAATTATGACCAGTGTCTAAAACAATTGGCACTACTCCTTAAATTATGTGGCTTATAATTAAGATCTGTGGCTAAATCAGGCTGCTATCATAACTGTTGCTGAGGTGACTAAATGGAAATATGGGAAAAATCTTGGTTGAATTGATTGAGTCCAACTGCTGTAATCCATTTTTCCATTCTTACCAAATGCCCAAAATGTTCTGTTTAGTGCAAAACTCCTGTCCGTGATGAAAGAATGAGTATTAAATGAAATGCAATATTTGAATTAACACAACTGATGTATAATAGAGGGAAGAAACCAAACTGTGATGTTTGATACTCTTGAGGACTGGCGTGATGAGTTGGAGCGAACCAAAGGGACTGTGCAATACAAAGCAGTGACTACCAATGAAGGCTACAGAGTCTCTGAAAAGTAAGCTTGCCCTGTCTAATAATGAACTTTAGATATACATCTCATTAATATGTGCAAAAATTAACGCTCATCATCAAACAGTAGCATTATACCATTTTGTAGGATGTGTTTTCCATTTTGTTTTATAGGATGCTTTGATTTGGGACCTCAGGAGGTCATCTTACACAACACTATCAGTCCCATACCTTTACTTTGGTAAAACTCAAGTTGCATGCAATTGAGGTTTTTCATTGTTTTAGCTGGGGGGGGGAAAAAAGCTAAATAGCTTGAGTAACTGGTTTAAAGTATATCTGCAAATGTGCTAATGGAAATTAATTGCCTATCCTATAGTGGAAGGTTAGAGATGTGTACATCTGCCAGTTTAGCCAAGAAGTATCTGTGGGTGATCCCTTTGAGATCTATACAAGGCTTTGTGTACTACAGTTCAATAGTCAAATCCTGAAAAGTCTCCCAGGCCTTGGAAACAGACCAATTTTCAAAGTAGAGCTAAATCTTAATTGTTCATTCTGGGGCTGTCTTAAGACCCAAACTGAGGTTAAGTATGTATTATTGCTTCTACGGACACTGAGCATTAAAGTGCTGTCTGATACTGGAAATTTATGATATATTAAATGACGTCCTTGAATTGTGATGCAAACGGCTTACTAGAAATGGAATCAGTTATCTAATATGACAAGGGTATCTTTGAAACATCTAAGAATGAGAGAACCAAGGCAGTCTTAATGATCAGTCTTGGATGTTACAATTAAATGTAGGACTTAATTGCAGCATTGTAAAGGCACAGTTGTGTTGCAGAGAAAATAATGAACATCTCGAGGTTGGAAGAAAATACATTATCCAGCTGAAAATAAAGCAAGGGTGTTGAGGACAATATAATTACCTAGTTAAAATTTTGTAGCTGTAAGAGTGAATACGTAATTAGCATGTGGGGTAGAGCATTTGCCATCGTTAAAAGGAGCTTGGAGATGTTCTTTGTTCAGTTCTCAAGTGCAAGAAACTTTTTTTTTTTGTCATCTTAGGTTGCCTTTATATTTTGTTGTTCCCATATGTGTTTCTGAAGAGAGTATCTTGAAGTATGAAGGCAGAGGCATTCCTGTAAGTATATATGCATGGTTGAGGGCAAGAAATCTTATTGAGAAGACAAAATTCAACTAGCATTTTAGATATTACTGCATGTTATTTTCAGAACTTGTTTTTAACAGCTCACATGTAGCATACATTGTCTATAGGAGGGAAAATAGATTTTGAAAGGAGAGGCACACCAAGTATTCTGTACACTAAACAGTGTAAAGCAAAATATATAGTCTGCTGTTTCACAGCCATATTTACTTACGTAACATGTTTAATTTCCTATACTCTGCACGTACTACTAATCTGCATTTCCATCAGCCTGTTTTTCATGAGACTGAGTACTGTCTGGCATCTAGCTGAGGCAGGATATAGGGCTTGCAATGCTCTTTGGATATTGAGGTGAAGATTGTGCATGTGCAGATATAGTTGAATACTTCCAATAGCCTTGGTTACTGGTAAGTAGTATGGCTCTAATGATGCAGCATTTTTATAGAGCTCCATAGCCTAACTGAAAGACTAATTCTACCAGTCTCATCAGAAAATGAAGTTAAAAACATTGTTCTACTCCCTGTAGCAAGCTGGTTTTGGTTTCCGACCTTGCACCACAGCTTAAGAACTGGTAAGACAGAATAACAACAAGAAGCAAAGTAACCTCACTATATTTTACCTTAGTTGCCAAGTGTCCATCAAATTTGCAAATGAGAACTATGCTCACTTCATGCTCTTAAATTAGTTGGTCTGTGGAGAAGACAGTGCTGTACTGTCCTGTCTACTCTATACTTTCCAGTAGTAAATTTCAAAATAATTTGGTTTGCATGTAGTTGACCTGACAAATTACAGTGGCTGTTATAAAGAAGACTTTTTAATTGCATCTTGCGTTGTTCAGAGGCCTTGTAGAACTTTTCTAATTACTTCCAAACCCTTTGTGGGAAGCTAGTGTCGAAAGAGCTTGACCATATTAAGTCTGTTCGAGATGGCAGCGAAAGAACAATATAGTCGCTTTTTCTACCCTTGTTTGTGAGGTTTCTGCATCCTTCTGAGGTGCACTTCTTTGCTAGTGTGAGTTAGTGGCACAGAACTTTAACTTCCTGATTTTGGCTTTTGTAATATTCCTGATGAAAAGGATACTGACTCCTAATTTCACAGTGAGTTTAAAGATCAGTTTAAGAGGTTCAAGCAGGAGGTGTGACTCAAGAAATTGTGTAAGAGAAGTAAGAAACTTTGAGGACTGACTTGCTGTAGGGAATGCCTGCAACAATGCAGTTTTGATTTAGTTGTGGAGTTCCTGTTTAATAGGTGACTCTTCATGTACAAGTCACATGAAAAGGCATGACAGAGTATCTACTGGGACTGCTTATCTTGAGGCTGAACTATAACAAAAATACTGTGTGGAGAAACTGATGACTAGTATGAGTTAATTACAAGGGCCATCTTTAGCATATCTTGCAACATAATTTGGCCGTAACCATTTTGATCCATTTTCACCTGTGAGCAATATAATCTGACATCTTATGTTTCCCTGTGCCTACATAAAACTTAACTTAAAATTTGTGAGTGATAACACAGTGTACTGAGGCATGTAGTTGGGGTGCAAATATAGGAGTTTGTTATTACTGATAGATTTATTGAATGCACGAAACATTCAATAAAGCACAGCATAAAGAAACTTCTTGTAATGACTTGAGCAACAGTTTTGTATGGGACAGTTTACCAACTTTTATCACCTGGTAAATGTCTTTCTGCAGATTTGGTGTTGGTCTTGCCATAATGGTGCTGCTCTTCTCAAAATGTCTTCATTTCCCAAAGAACAGGATGACAGTACTTCACAAACGCAAAAAGCCTTCTTGGATGGGTCAGTAATAGCTATTCTGTCCACAACACTTTGCTTGGTATGGACCTTGCTTCTCTTTTTCCGTATATGCTATATCTTTAAGCTTGCACGCTTCAGGAAACAAGTTCTAGATCTAAAAGTAGTTTTCTGTAGTGGAATGGGTTTAAGCCCTTGGCCTAACAGCATAATTGGTCAATTGTGCAGAATTGTAACATCACTGAAGGCTTACTTGCAGAAATATATATATATATATCAGATGAATCTCTGTACAAACTGTGGCTTGTTAAATAAAGCAGCACCAAACTCTCTGGGTCTTACGTACACTGAAAGTATCATTAACTGACGGGCTCAATTGTGTTTGCAAGTAAGTGAAGTCCAGACTCTCTCTAAACTTGAATTTGCAAGCCAAGGTTTTAAATCTTTGTAAACTCAGCTGTCCTCTCAACTAGATTCTTGCTCTTACATAACTTCAGATAAAGTGACCTAGAATGGCTGAGAGAATTTAGTGGTTCATTATTGCTACTTTCAGATGTGGTGGCAAGACAGTACTTTGTTTCGGCTGAGTTAGTGAGCTGATTTGACTCAGCAGTTTTGGCATTTTTCAAACTTAACATAAATCCCTTTAAGAGAACAGCTGCTTTTCTGGGAGATGCAGCAGTGACTTGTTGCTTTTTTTTTCCCCTGGCTGTTTTTTTAACTTATTTGGTGTCCTGGAGAGAACTTCTCTCTTAGGAGCAAGCTATAAGATCAGATCAGTACGTACAGTTTGTACTGCTTCACCATTAGCTCCTTGTTCATCATAGATGGGGAGCCTGTTAATCATACAGAACTAACAGATGATAGCTTGATTAGGCTCTTAAACCTCTTTTTGTTTTTAAAATTAGTTATTCTTGCATGGGAAAGGCTTTTCACCCTTCCTGGAGATTCTTTAGCATTTTCCTCTGTAATGGGGAAGTTTACATGTGTTGTGGATCTTCTTAATGCTGTTTCAAAATGTGAAAGTAAAACTAGCAGTAAGCTATAACAAGGTATCGAGTGATATTCTGGTCCCTTGTCTGTGGCCATCTGAACTTGTGGGTAGTATTGGTGTATATCTATCTTTTGCTATGGAGTGGAGTACTGGTGGCTAACCACTAATATTTAAAAATACATATACAAGTCATCCGTAAGGGTGTGTTAACATGGCAGTTGTGATGGGAATCTGAACTCAACCACACAGCAGATATGTACAATTAATAGCTTCTTTTATTGAAAAGGTTTGTTTAGAGACAGATCTTCTGGCAGAAATTGTTTATTTTAATTTGGAAGTAGTGTCATAATTGACAACTGATTGCTTTTGCTCGATTCTCTTTTGATCTAATTCATCTTCCAGTAGGTCTAATGATCTGCATTTCTCATGTGGACTCCCGTAGTTCTTAAAGCAGGCTGTTCTACAATAAACAGGAAGCAAGATACTCTCTCGTGTACTGGCCAAGTGTCTACAAGGCTTTACCTCTGAAATATAAGCTAGAGTAGCTTTTCCCAAATCTTGACAATAAAAAGCCTGCATGACAGCAGAGGTATTTACTAATACCTCTCATGTTTGTTCAAGTACATTACTCATAGACAATCTCTAGAGCCTGAATGAGAGGGGTCATTCTGGGTCTAAACCAAAGCTTCATCTGGCCTAGCATTTTTGTCCCCTCCTAGGGAGAAAATGCAGGTATGTCGGGAAGTACAAGGCAGGTATACTGCCTTAGTTTGAGTCCAAATAATTTTTTTATTCACATGTTTCATGAGCAGACCTGGCAGCCAAGTGTCATCATGTAATTTGTTAAAAGTCGGGAAGAATTATAAGCGTCTACTAGGAGATTTGGGTGTTTCTATCCATCCGGTCTTTCTGGATTTGTCTCTGTATAGCCTGCTATTAAAGTAATTTTGGTGTCTGTAGTGAAGACAATGTCTACTAAAGAAGCAGTAATAAAAGTCAACCATTCTTTGTAATATTCATAAAACTGCACAAATATGCGTGAACATCACTTTATTAAGAGGTAAGAGCAGCAAAACTTGCCATAAGCGTGTAGGCAGTATTGTCAGAAGCTTCCAACCAGTATTTAGAAATGCATGGAGGCCATTAGCGTTTCCGGGTGTGCATCTCTTAGTCTTGCAGCTGTTTCCCAAACCATGCCTATTAACTTTGTCTTCAGTGATGATAGTTGGTGCATTATTTGACGTGTGAAGCAGAAGGTTTTAATCTCTTGATGATTTGATCTAGAATCTATAAGACAATTAGCAAACCTCCCTATGAACTCCTGAAGACAGATGACTTGTCAAGCAGCCTTCCATCTCTGCAAGATATCCAGACTGCTTACACAAGATTTAAACAGCTGTTTTTGATAGGTAAGTCAAACTTTAGTCTTTAGTCTCAAGTGACTGAGATTCAAGGCATGACGATGCTGTTTCATTCTAATTAATGCATTCCTTGTCTTGATTGGTATCTTGCTTCTGATGGTGGTTAAAAGCAGACTTTTAAATATGTAACTGAGGACTGTGCTTATGACTGGCATGCTAATGGAGGACAGTAGCTCTAAGATTTACTACCTGTTGCTAAGCAGTCACAGTATCTGAAAATCTCTTTTAAAGAGGGACTATTATTGGTGTTTAAATGTTAGTTTGAATACATTAGCTGGATTGAAATTGATGTGAGAGACTTTTCAATTTTCTCTGGTCGACTGAAACTGAATGCTTAGTGTTAAGCTTTTTAATCCTTTGGGCTATGTCAAGAGTTGAGACTAGATGCTAATTAATTTTTCCCTTGCTTTTGTTGTAAACTAGTCACACTTCAAAACATATGAAGCGTGAGCCTGATTAAAATTCTGTTGTCATTCTGACTGTAGAGCTATACATAATTACTGTAAATAGCAAGTCCACTTGGAAAGACTGAAAACTGGAGCCATGTGAAAGTGTAATCTAGGCTTTCAGGCTCTTTTCTGGGACTCCCTAACTATTTTGCTGCCATGAAACAGTACTTTGATCTCACATCTTGGCATAATAAAGGCTTCACACCAACTTGCAACTGTGCAAAATGTCCAGCTGGACCTTCTTGGAAAAGTGGGTCTTCTACAAGATAAAGAATGTAAATGTTGTGATACCCTCTGTTGTGTGGCATGCTGAACACTGGGGACAGTTCATCTAAGGCTATTGATGGTGGACATAAAGGAACTGATCATCACTGAGGAACTATATATTTGCAGTGTCGGCCAAATATGGTGTCTAAGTACTATTGATTTTATACGTGGAATGTAGCTGGTAAGTTGAAATTGATTGTGAATTAGTACGAATGGCTTTTGGTAAGTTTGCAGTAAAGATTTTGATGACACTGAAGAGAAGTCTAGGATATGAGGTATTTGGCAGAGGTTTATACTGAAGATTTTTTTTCTAGAATAGCCTGTCTAATCTTTCATACTACTTAGGAGCTAAAAACAAGTGCTTATATTTTCATGTAGTTCCTAGTAATTTACCCTCCTATAGGAAAAACGCTAAGGCTTGAGTTTAAGTCACTTAACATCTCACAAAACATTGCAAGTTCAAATAATATAAGACTAATACACTTAAAACATTTAAAAACAAAAAGAAATATGTTAAAAATGCATTGCATTTTGTCATACAGCTTTTAAATAATCTTTGTTACTAGATTACAGCTCAGTAAATGTAAAATTAAGCACTAGGAGTCTCAGAACCATTCAGGCAAGTTTTTACAGAAGTACTAGTCTTAGATGAAACAACTACCTTAATATTGCTTTTCAAAATCTGAACATAGTAACCATTACTTGTTCTATCCATGCCTAGTTAATTTGGTTTAAGTAACTTTCAGTGTAATTTTAAATTTCCTGAATACATGCCTAATCTGAAAAGAAGTTGCAATTACAAAAATCCGTATTAAGGAAAACTGAAACCAATAGCAGGTAGCTGCTTGAAAGAAGATTTTGATAGGAAAACTTGAATCCTCTTCAGTTGTTCCCCTTATTTGAAATGTTGCAAAGACAAATGCTAGTTTTGCTAGACTGTTCACAAGTCTCATTGTATGCCATTTCCATGCACACCTTGAACAAGACTTTAAACATTTCAGCTCTCAAATCCTACTAGAGTATTTCTTCATTGTCCTAGAAGATAGGGAGGAAAGGAAAGCTCGCTCTGCATTGTGATGTTATTGAGCAAAACACCATGATTAAGGGTAAAGCAAGCTGGAAATGTTTTGTTATGGCTCTTAAAAAGAAGTTCCTGTTTTGACTTGAAGGTAACTTTGGCTGGAGCAGAACTGCCAGACCAAGCAATTGTTTATAGAGGCCTGCATACAAGTAGTTGAGTCTGATCAGTACAATTGAACAACAATAACAACAACAAAACATACAACAAACCACCACATCAAATTTGACTACTCAGATTTTTTGAAGTAAAACTGAGTTCTACATAAGAGAGCTAAAGCACATTTATATTCCATAATAAAGGATAATCACATTGAGTGAAAACATGATCTTTCTGCAGTCAAGGAAGACAAGTCCCTTTTCCTTGGTATCATGATTTTCTTTTTTTAAGAGGACTAGAAATTGGTGCTATAATTTTGGTTCAGAATGGACAGAGGTCTTTGAAATAGTGATATTCTAAATAGAAGATGAGACTCGAGTGCAAGGGGATATTCTAAAACTTGGATGGAAAGAGGGTGAACTGGGGAGTAAACAGTGTCTTTCCTGAAGTACTGTAGTGTACATACTTTAAAGGGTATTGTTCTTAAAAGTTGGAAGTGATTTTGAAGATGTCAGTAGAAAAGATTGGAGAAAATGACATTAATGTGAACAGAAATGACTAGAGAGCTTTGAAGATGTACTATAATGCTTAAGTTGCAGAGAAGTGGTTTCTATGACCAAGGCAAAATCAATTGGGGAAGGAAGGATTTTTAATGTGCGGTGAACAGAATGAGGAGTACAAGCAGGCATGGAGGCAGAAGAGATACAGGGACAAAATCAATAGATATGTGTGCACTTGAGAATCATAGATGCAAGCTGTGGAAAACAAGGCAAGAGTGAGTAAGAGTTGGGAGTAAACATTGGAAACATATGGAGAGACTTTGGGAGGTGAAAAATTGTACAGTAGCATGAAGAACTGAAGCTGTCAGTGTGGCATGGTGGGTTGGGGAGGAAGTGTGATGCATCTCAGGTAGTTCTGTTGTAATAGAACTGTCATAGACCTTGGGCTTCAAGGTTTGTGTCTTATGCAGGAGCGGTGATGTGTTCTGGTTTTAATTGACCATATAGGCTAGCAAGAGCCTTTTACTTTCTGAATACTGACTTTGGTAGAAATAAAAGCAATAGAGATTTTGGTTGTTGAACCAGCTACAAACATCCTAGTGATGTTCATAAGAGTTCGTGGCTTTGTGGTATTGCACTGGCCTCCTGGTTTATTCTAGTTATTCCCTTTTTGATGTGTTTTAATGCCTCTCTTGGAGTTGCAGTGAAAACTGCTTAATGCTTTTCCTGGTAGTCTTCCATATCATAAATTTGTGTAACCCCCTTTTAAAATCTATTCATGTTTCTGGCTCCAGTGGTAATGACTTTCAAAATCCTACTTCCTTATGTTAAGCTTTATGTGGATTGTGCTTTAAAGTCCAGGCAACTGGAACACAGAAGTAAGAACTCATTTCTTCTGATTAAACTTCTCCTTCTCCATTTTTGCCAACAGATTTATTTACATGGTTTGGTTACTATGAACCTACTGCATACTTATTCTAAAAGCCTGTCGTGCTACAAAGCTTTACTGGTGTTTGTAAGACTACTTTACTTCCTAGTTTAGTTATAGGGTGTCAACTTTAATAGTGATTAGGATTTACCAACTCCTTAGTATTGGTTGTTCTATAACCCTTCATAGCTGGGGGGTAATATAATGGATGACTATTAATTAGCACTTCATATGAATAAACTTTTTTTTTCAGATAACAGTACAGACTTCTGGGCAACTGATGTGAAATGGTTTTCATTACTGGAGAGCACAAACTGGCTAGAGATCATCAGGTTTGCTATATCTATAATTTTCTGGGTTTGAAATTGTTGTTAAATGAATTTGTAGTGGGTTTTTGAGATAGTTTCTTGAAATACAAAGATGTTCTTCACCTTTCCAGTAGGAAAGAAAATGAGGACAGACTTAGCGTCCTATGCATATCTTATTTCTACAACGTGACACAGTATTTTTGCAGTGCAGATTTGTTAAGCCTCCCACATTAAAAGATGTGAGAAGCAGCAGATCGTTCCAATTACGACTCTTTCACAAACCTGTTAAAAACTATAGATCCAGTAATTTCCCTCCTGTACTTAGTCACCTTCTTGCCAAACTGAAGAATCCTTTCTTTCTTGCATGAAACCTATTCCATGTCTCTGACTAGCCTTGCCATTCTCTGTACTCTCTACTTCTATAATATCCTTTAGGATGGGATGAACTGCACTATTCAAGATGTTAGCCCACCACAGATTTATAAAATGACAGTTGTTCTCAGTTTTGTCCCCTTCCTCTCCTGATTGTTCCTCAAGTTCTTTTTCTTCTCTCAGCAGTCCACAGTGAGTAAGTCTTGGAATGGCGTTGGCTAACTTAAGGCTTGTTATAGTGGAATGTTGAGGTTATTTTTTTTTAATGTTATTTTGTGCTAGCTTAATTGTCTGTCGGCTTATTCTGTGATCAGCTTGTTACTGTGATGTATTTCTGCAGTTTTCTGCAGTCAGCTTCAGTTCTTTCTATTCTGAATAATAATTAACAAATATTGACATTATTATTCATTCCTTATTCCAGACCTTAAATTTATGTTGAATGAGAGGTTCTCGTGAAGATTATATGTTGACAAATGCATTGATTTAACTAATATTAGAAGTAGTTAAAAGTACTTACCAGCCCAAGTTCCTATCCTTAAGTTGTTTTGAGACTGGTCGCTTCCATACTTGGATGCAGTTATTTCCTGGATCAGCCTATTCTTGGCTCTTGGAATCAGTAGGAATGCCTTTTCAGCTATTCTAGATGCTTGAACAAAGAATCTGACAATTCCCCACTTACAAAACAAACTGTCAGTTTCAGTTAGAGACCTAATCATTTACTAGAATCCTAGTTTGTGTGCAAACTTTTGCTGAAAATACCAACTTTATGAAGAGTTAGGACTAGAAACCAACAATGTTGCACCTGGTTTTACATGGTCTTTAATCCAACTCAGTCTTCCTTGTTTAATGGTGATCTCTGGAAAAAATATTGTCTGCATGCTTACAAGATCTGATTGCTGATCCTTCCTTCTGCTGCTCAAAAAGAGATTGTGGGAGAAACATACTATGTAGTAGATTTGAAAATAAGTGTGGCTATGTACATCTTTCCAGGATAAAGATCTGAATCTTAGCAATAGTAATACTTAAGTGTGTGTGTGTGTTTGGTTCATACTGATCCATAATAAAGTACTGTGTTATGAATGTACAGAGAACATGGAAATGCATGATAGATTGCCAAATAAAGATGCTTCTTGGAAGCTTGGTCTTGAAACTAAATGTTTTTTCATTTACAGAAGTTGAGCATGTTTTTTGTTGTTTTGAAGGACTGGCAAGTTTCAATAGTATGATATTTTAACCCCTCTTTAGGGGAGACTAATGTGAAAGTTTTAAAAATGCTTTTAAGATGTTTACTTAATCTTTTTCTGTACCACAATAGGCGAGTCTTGAAGAAAGCCATAGAAGTTGTTGAGTGTCTGGAAAGGCAGCATACAAATGTTCTCCTTATAGGTAAGAATTTCATGAGATCATCCTATTTAATATATATTTATTGCTATTTTTAATTATCTCATTTTGTATATATTATAAATATATAATATATATTTAATTTTTTTGAACTTCTTTAAATGTAGCTTAAGCTGTAAAGTTTGTAATTACGGTGAAGGCTGGTACAATTTATAAGCGTCTGCTACTTTATGCTAAAGCTCGCGCATTCCTGGAAATGCTTCCTGTAGTTTGAAAACAAAACAGAAACAAAAACCTCAACCAAAACAAAAACAAACAAACAAACCACTTGGTAAACATAGTTCCAGGCAAAGAAGAATACATTTTGAATGAGTAAGCCGCTTATAAATTTGCATGAAAGTCATGCTACCTCTTATTTGTGTTCTTGCTTCCTAACTTATTTTCATTAAAGGTCTTATAGACCTTTTGCTGTACTTTAAGGTGGGGGAGAGAGGGAGCTACACGCAGAACGTAGAGCATGAGAACTCTCTCTGAAAGGATGTTTTTGTTCTAGATGCACACTGAGTAATATGTAAGCTCTTTATTAAAGAGTATGCTTACTGTACACATCTTGAGCAGTTTGTTTGCCCAGATTGAGGAAGGTAATCACAGAGAACCAAACTTAATGTTAACATATTACCCTATTTTTGTATTACTGATTGAGGGGTTTTTCCCCACACTGCCATTTGAGAAATGTATTACAACAAGGAGAGGTTTCTAGAAGGCACTTTGATTGGTAAAGAATGCATATTACATGAGGAGGCAATTTCAGTGCTGCTGCACACTCCTTACATGTGTGTGTTGTTTTCAGGGATAGTTTAAGTCACAGCCATGCCTTGTGAAAAGATGCACATGGGATAGGAAGGGTGGGGTTGAATAGCTGGCCTGGTAGCATAAGGCGGGGTGCTGTATGTGCACTGTGGGAGACTGGAAGGAGCAGGGGTCAAAGTTACAGCAGTAAAAGTTTGCTTTTTGAGGTATTTTTGAGGTCAACATATTGTTGTGGTATAAGTGTACATAAAACCCCTTAAGTTTTCACAAAAAGTGTTAGAAATATGGATTTAACTTCTCTCTGATGGTATACAATTTGTAAGGAATTGTGTGCTTCTGTGGGTTTGAAGTACAATTTTGTTTACGTGAAGGTAGCAATTCTTTGCTTCTTTATCAAAAACTTTAGGAATGGCTTAGTAGACAATGTAGCTTTTTCTTCTCTTCTGTAGAAGAGAGTGCTACTGATCTGTGCTGTGTAATCTCCAGTCTGGTTCAAGTGATGATGGATTCATACAGCAGAACAAAGTCAGGATTTCAGAGCCTTATTCAGAAGGAGTGGGTAATTGGAGGACATGGTTTTTTGGATCGTTGTAACCACTTACATAAAAGTGACAAAGAAGAGGTATGATTTTTTTCTTCCTTACATGCTATTTAAAAGGGATTTAGATGTCAGTCCAGAAGTTCTAATTACTCTGAAGTTCTTTAATTTTATATTTTGATTCACGGGTGGATGTTTTGTACAGTGTTACTATTTTTGCTATTTAGAGTTCAGCAAAGTCTTTACAACTAGAAAGAATACTAATTTCACTTTCAGTCTTGGAGTATTTTAAAAGACATATATCTCATGTCCTTTAAAACTGTGTTAAATGGTAAAGTCCATAGAAATAACTCAAGTGAATTACATATTTTTGGCACATCTAGAGTTTAGTTTTATACTGTATTGCTGGATTTTGGAGTCTCATTTCTACATATGTTTGTATTTTCAGAATAAATCAGATATCTATACAGAATGGAAGTCCTCAGTGTAAACTGTTTAGTTTTGATCAAGAATTGAGAAAGCGAAACTAGCTTATAGCAACTTTGAAAGTTGCTGCTGTGCAGCCTTTTATAGTGAGTTAACCTGAATTTGCAATCATTAGAAAGTATTAATCTCTTCTGTCAACAACTGGCCAGGGATAGCTCAGATGATACTTTAGAGTTCAGCCTAAGTTATATACAGCAATTCTGTAGTTCACCAGATTACTTTCCTTAAGGTTTGTATTTGGAGACACTAAATACTGTAAAATAAATGGTCTGCATGATAAAATGTATTTTTTCTGAAACTGATGCAATATTTTCTTTTAGGCTCCTGTTTTTCTGCTCTTGCTAAATTGTGTTTGGCAGTTAGTACAACAGTATCCTCCAGCATTTGAGTTCACAGAAACTTACTTAACTGTCTTGTCAGACAGCCTCTATGTGCCAATTTTTAGCACTTTCTTCTTCAACTCACAACATCAAAAAGACACTAATACGGTAAGGGTTTGTTTTGTGTATGTAATGTGTTGGAGAACACGTTTGACCAATGAGCAAGGGACACTCAAAAAATGCACTAGCAGCATGTTTTTTCCTATTTAATTGAAGGATGATGCCTTGATGGTGAATGAGTGTAACTTTGGTGTAAGCGATCAAGTTCAGTACTTCTGAGTCTATGATGACAAGATGAAAATAACTCGGGAATAAATTACTACTTAGTGTGGGGGTATAGTTCCATATTTATTGCTCTCCAATGAAAATTGAGCTCCTTAAGCTAAGAAGAATCTCCCTGTCCTGCATAATCAGCCATCTGTAAAATCCTTGTGTTGTGTACTCTGTTCTGTTCCAAAATCAACATTTCTTGAATGTTGCTTTACATTTGGTTCATGCTTTTCTCTAGCCTAAGAAGCTAGAAGCAATGGGGGTATCCTCTGCAAGGCTGGACAGATTACTTTTTAAAAAAAAAAAAACAAAAAAAAAAACCACTGCCTTGCAGATAAAGTGCTGACCATAAAATTTAAACTGGCAACACTACATAACTGCAGTTAACTTTGAAGTTTGAAGAGGTTTATTCTATAATCCTAACATGCCCCCTATGTTTGAGGAATTCAAGTGTCTGTCTCCTGCCCAGTGTTCAGAATGTTTTTCTTTTCCTCAGATTATTTCATCTCATTTTCAGCTGTGAAAGACATTCTTGGTGGTGTCTAATTACACTGTTGAAATGAAATACTGTCTTAAGTTACAGAGAATATTATACAGGTAGCCTTTTGTCTGTACTCACTTGCATCTAATAATGTTGTCCAGCTGTTGAATATGTAGAAGTCACGAGTGTTACAACTCTATGGGTTCCTCTATGAAAAGCCAGTTTCTTAATTTCACCTTGACTTGGTCAGAATTCCTTTCTTGCAGTCTTAATTGTGACCTGTTTGTTTTGGCAGACTGGTGAAAGCCTCAAGACACAAAGCGGTCCTTTCAGATTTCTTACTGTGTGGGACTGGTCTGTGCAGTTTGATCCCAAGGCCCAGGCTTTTCTGAACAACCCTCTTTATGCAGAGAAGCCAAAACCAGATAAAAGCCAACGGAAAACTGCACGATTCAAAGTAAGATATTTGCTGCTTAACCCGTTATTTCTATCATTCAAAAAAAAAAAGTGTAACTCAGTCATACTTCCAATGTACTTACAGTGGAAGCATTAGTGCCAACATTTAATGGACAAAATGTGTACGCCTCAGACTCACCTGGGTCTTAAGAATGCTGCTTGCATCCTCAGTTTTCCAATCACTGTTTTCAGTTGCTGTGCACAGCCATGAACTTAGACTTTTTTTAGTTAATTTTGTGCAAGTGCACTAATAACTTCCTCATGGGACTTAACATCCAGGTGAGTTGTAATGACACAGTTGACGTGATTTTATTTTGTTGTTCCACAGAGTACTTAATTGAAGTACATGGCAGGTTTATAATTGCCTCCCTAATTTTGTCTTGAATGTAATGGGAGCGTGTGTATGCGTTTAAAAACAAAACCCAGAAACAAACAATCTGTCCAGGGGGTGCAGTATTATAGGTGGATCACCTCATTACTGGAAAATAGCACAAATTCAGTAGAAAAGTTTGGGGTAGCTGTTTTTGATTATTTTTTTTAATTCCCCTGTTATGTTGGTTAAACTCTGTTCCATACAAAAGTATTCTCAGGCGAGGCATCATTAGTATGGTCTACAGCATTATGCATGGAACTTCTGTGTGGTGGGAAGCAATGAGGAACTGATGAATTAACCTTCAAAATCAAATATTCTTTGTGTGGCTAGCTTAAATTAAACTTGGAAATATGTAATATTTGTATGAAAAGCATTTTCCTTTTTCAAGGAAGAATGCTTTTTTTAGTGTTACTTCACTGCTATAGTCGCATGGAAAGTATCTTCAAATACAAAATAAGCCGTGTGAAGTATTTGGTGTATTAGCCATTGAAGAGTTACGGTTTTAGACACTGTAGCAAAGGTGTGGCTGTGTTTAAGCCACTTCATTGATTGCAAGTATTTTCTGAATACAACTTAATATTTTTCTTCCTCTTAAGATGTGTTTTTTTTTTTTTTTTTTAAGTCCCATCAACATTTATCTTTGTATATTTTTCTTTTCTTTCCCCTTAAAGCATCAGCGGCAGCTTTCTTTGCCATTGACACAAACGAAATCTTCCCCAAAGAGAGGATTTTTCAGGGAGGAAACAGATCATTTAATTAAAAACATTTTGGGTAAAAGAATTGGCAAGTTCATTAATTCTTCAGATGAACCTCCTAATAGCTTCAGGGAATTTTATGATAGCTGGCATAGTAAACCTGTTGACTATCACGGTCTTCTGTTACCTCGCATTGATGGGCCTGAAATCAAAGTCTGGGCGCAACGGTATTTACGATGGATTCCTGAAGCCCAGCTTCATGGTGGTGGTATGATAGCCACAGCTGCCAAGATTTTGGACTTGATGGAGGAAGTGCAAAGCCTGCAGGTGAAAATGGATGAAGAACATAGTCAAGCTATTTCTGGAGACATACATGCTGTTCCAATGCTGAGAAATTCTGCCCGCTTGTCATCCTTGTTTCCATTTGCTTTACTTCAGAGACAGTCTGTCAAACCAGCTTTACCCACTAGCACCTGGAAAGACTTGGAAGATGAAGATGACTTGGTCAAGAGGGATGATGAATTTGTTGATCTAAGTAGTGATATGTTATGAAGTGTATATGTTAAAATATGAATTGTATGTGGCTAAGCTCTGAGGTTAACATGTTGTGCTGTATCCTAATCTAAGGAACTCAAGTATCTGCAGCCTGCTGAGTGGGTTTGTGGGTTTTTAAAAAAAAAAAAAAAAAATCTCAGTTCACTGAGTATATTCTGAACTTCCATTTCACTCTAACAATATTTATTGCAGAAACACATTTTTAGCATAGGTGTAATAAAAACAAGTCTAGGCTGCAGTAGCCATAGGGCTGCTTTATACAAAAAATACATTATTTTCCGATGTAAAGGTAGAATACTAAATGCGTACAACAACAATCATGAGGAATCTGCAAAATTACTTTTAACATAAGCCCTCTTCCCCTTGTGCTAAAAATACTAGAAACTATTAATACATCTGCATTTCTCCCCCATGTAAAAATAAAGAGGGGGAAGGTGCAACTAAATCTGCTTTTAAGCATAAGCTTTTTACAGCTGAGGAATAAACTTGTGGTCACCAGGGGTTTTCTGTCTGTTGTGGCATCAGCTGAAGTCATGTGCTTGTCAGCCTCGTCCTTTCTGACAGTGTTCATCTTTGGCTTGCAGAACTTTACCTTGTGTAGTGTTATAATGGCAGCTTGGCTTTTTGAAGCCTCTGCATGCACTTAGCTTAAGGATCAGATGCAAGAGCTAAACTAAACATTTCAAGTCTTGTGTCTGTTGTGCTATATTCCCTTGCTGCCTTGGAATATTAAGTTCCAAATGTTTGCTGTTAATCGTAGGAAATAGCCTGACGGAGATTCTAGGTTGTTATGGGTATTTTTTTTCCCCTCACCTTTTAATGGAGAGATTTTCATTCTAATTTCCCTTCGTATCCCAGTTGCCTTTGAGGCTTTCTGGATCTAGCACTGAGACCCTCCACACAGAAGAGAGGACAGTCGTGCATTTGCAGTCTGTTGCCACTTGTCATGAGTTAGTGGTACAGCTTATGAACATGGCTTTCATACCCTATGAACATTGGCATCCTGTCGCTGGATGTTACAAGAGTACCTCAGTGAAAAAAGCCATAAAGAAATGCCTGTTGACTTTTTGATCTACTGTGTGTATGTTTATATAAAGTATTTTTGCTGCAAATAATTGTCCTTTGTAAAGTTGAGTATTTGACTGTCAAATCTATTTTGAACCCTTAAAATCTAGAGTACGCCAAGAATGGATGCAAGTCATATCAATCACTTTGAGAGGGTAGACATCGAATGTTTTTTCTGTATTCTCATACCAATTTAGAAATCCATGCTGGAAAACTTATGTGGTGGAGAATTTGTCACTTAAATTTGATCAGCTCAGTGTAATCAGGGTTATTAAACTGGGTTACTGATCAATCACTTCACGCTGAATTGTACTTAATATTAAGCAAAATATAGTCTGCAGCCCTCTAAAAATATTAATATGTTAAAATAAATGCATTAATGGGGGAAGGAGGAGACCTTGATGCAACTCTATGCCAAATTGAAACTTCTCAACTCTTGATTGCCTTAAGTCTTAGTAGTGCGAGGACAATACTTGAGTTTGTAGCATTTTATTTAAAAAATACGCTGGCACTTATACTTCCCTCTGTGATACATATCTCTTTTTTTACAGCTAGCATTTGCTAGAATGGGCTGTCCAGCACATGTCCTTCAGACCTGATTGTAGCTCAAATGATTCAGTTATGCAATAATTCTTGCATATTGCATGAGCAATGCATTTTTATGCAGAAGAAATATCTATCATTCTAAGGTCATTTGGGTTCAAGGGTTTTTTAAACACTGCCATTAGAAAAAAACGATTAAATGGATTTTTCTATACTTTTGATTGAACTTGTAATGTTTCAGTCATGAAGATTACATATTTATATTAAAGAACAGATGTTGGACATCTGATTTGTACATAAGTTATCAAAAGTTTATATAGAGGAGAAACATATATGTGGAAATGAACGTGGGAACACTTCTAATGTAGAGTAAATACCATTGTTACTGGTTTTCTGCACTGTCAGATTGGAAATGTACTTAATATTTTTACTCCAGCCTTCTGTTTATACCTCCAAGTTTTTACACTGAATGCAAGCTAGAAGCTGTGTAGTTGGCTTTTAAAAACAAGAAAAAAAAATGCAAAAATAAAAAATGGTATTTCTCTCTAGTGGGCTGTTTGGAGAATGTCAATAAAATATAATTTGACATGCTTAACCTGAAATGAGAATGTGTTTAAGCTCATATTTTGCAAAATGTCACCTTAAATCATAGTGAACTTGACAAACTGCACTGCCAAAGCTTTTTGAGTTGTACACGGGGTATTTACAGACTTATGGAGAGGAAGCTGTGTGGTTTTGACCTGGCTACGCTATTGGACAAGTGTGTCAGTTCAGGAAAGAAGAAAATTCAGAGCAATGCTGTAGGATGACTGTGGGAAGCTACTGAAGTGGTCTAGAAAGTGTCTGCTGAATGTCAGTATTTGGGTGCCTATTAAAATATTTCAGTCATGGCAATGTACTTGTCTTTCATTAAGTAGTTCTTCTGCTTCATGGGAGAATGTTGTTCTTGCAGTATTAAATGAGGCAACTTCTTGAAATTACTGCAGCAGAATATTCCTTGAACTAGATGTGTGTTGAGCACAGATTGGAGGCTGGTCACAGTAAACCGTAGAGTACGAATGAAAAACATCAAATTTTTTTTTCTTCCAGAGATGACAAATTACTAACTTCTGTACCAAAAAAAAAACCAAAAAAAACCCACACCCTACTATCACAAATCACACATTCAAAAATCTTTTCCTAAAGTGAATGTACAAAATTGTGATGAGATTTAAGACAGATTTGTTCTGGAAGGAACAGGAATCACTGTGATGTGCGGGGTTACATTGTAATGCAAGGTGTGCCACTGCCTCTCCCACATCTTCCGAAGATCAGTGTGTGTACTTTGACCACTTGGCTTTAAGACTGCATTCGCTGTAGTGAAAATGTTCAGCTATTGGTGGACATTGTATTGGAATGCAAGCATGTGCTTTATAGAGGTACTTACAGCCAACTTGGCCTCCTGATCTTTTCTTCCAATCAAAGCTTTTTCAATTCATGGTCAAAGTACATAAGCATAACTTTTTAGGATGTAGTAAACATCCTGCAGTAGATGTTTTAACAATGGTTTACTTCTGTCACACTGGACATTACCTTCATTGTGGTCATTAGCTGGAAACTTCACATGCAGTACTTGCTGCCTGGTACTCACTTGAAAGAAAGCTTAGACTTTGTGTAAAACTCAATTTAGAAATTACCTGGGATGGATTTCATTTTCTGGGACAGGGAAGAGGTGGATTAGTTAACTGTTTTGAATCTTAAAAAGAACATTCCACATGCAGAACTACATAGGCTCTTCCATGATGAGTTTAGTGGTTGAAAGGGGATGGGGGTAAGACCCTTCTTATGGTCTCACGTCCTTTTCCTTCATTTATAGTAAAGTTATCTTGTGACATATTCATTTTGCCAGTGTTTGCAGAATGGCAGAACTCTTACCTGGTGGGTTAGTAGAGTTATCCTGGAAAGTAGCAGGTAGAGGAGATGAATATAGCAGCTCTTTGAGCCAGAGAAACAGCTGGTTTCTCTCTATTACTATTATTATTTTGTATGCTTCAGCATTCCAGTAAAATAAACTGGGTATTTCCCCTAATGTTGCCTGGCTGCTTGAAGCAGATTAAGTTTACCTAGGAAGTGCATTTGATAAATTATTTTGTGATAAGCAGAACTATGAAGGCTGATCTCCCATGGCATTGTCTTGTCTGGCCACACCGCAGTTCCTTGAACTTCCTCCTTTCTTCTGGTGTGTCCTACCCTTGCTCATACCATAACATCTTCAGTCTTTTCTCCCTCCGTTTCTTCTCGATTCTTAGGTCACATGCTGTGTTAGTTAATAGGTCTGTCATTGCTACTAACTTGCTGGACAAGCCACATTCAGTGTTTCTGTTCTTGGGGGACCAAGTAAATGGCCATGAGTTGGCTTGACCAGGCCAGATAGTCTCGAGTTTGCTTGTGGTCAAAAAAATTTCTGTCAAAGATGGTCAAAATTACCCACTAGTTTCCAAAGCTTTGATGCAGGTGGGTGGAGAGGAAACATCAGCTGCCCTGTGTGGTCACTAAGGAAATGAGGGTGAGAAAAGGAAAGCAAAACCCCTGTGCCTGCAGCTCAGTCGTGATTCAAGCCTGCAATTTTCAGGCAAAAAGCAATGCAGCTCCCAAATAGGAAACTCTGCCCATTTGCAGTCAGATCAGGCATCTGGGTTTTCATTTAATGCAACAATTTTTTTATTTATCTTGGTTAATGTCTGCTTTTGTATTCTGAAATATATTTTTCATTCTGCTGTAGGAGCCAAAATTCAGGCTTGGGAACCTTTTGAGTTTCCTTGAAATCAACTGCATTTGTATGACTTTTGAAAGGTCATTTATAATTCTTATTTTTAATAGTATTCCCATTCTGGAAAAAAAAATCCAATTAAGAACAGCTAACAGCTAGGATTAATGTACAGTTTTGCTAATTGAGTGTAAATCTTCAAATATTTTGTAAATACTGCTAAGCGTTTAAATGTCAGAGAGCTTTGTGGGCTAGCTAGCTGTTTGCAGTGAGTGGGATTCACTTCCTCTTTTTGTTTCTGCAGGCATTGTTTAAAAGTATGTTTATGCATGAATGTGATGACAGAGAAGCAAATTTATGCAGAGGTCTCATTGCTTCATGTTTTGGTGATGATGCAAGAAGATATTTTAACTTTCACTGTGACCCCGATGCACAAATCAAAACAGGATGCTTCTTACCAAGCTCCTCATGTTCCCTACACAGATTAATCCAGTTTGTTTCCTACAAGCCACTTCCTCCATTTTCTAGTTTCCCAGCCCAGACTTTCCACTGTGGGTTCACTCTTAAAAAAATCTTTCTTGACATGCCTTTCCGAAGGCTCTTTGTTGAAATTTTAAAAAGATTGGTTCTACACCTGCCGTGGTTTTTCCTGTTGTGTTCTCCTGAGGTGGTGGGAATACGTGAAAGCCAGATAAGAATTACTACAGATGACTTAACTCGTAACAATTAACATGCAATCTTTTCAAAATGCAAGGTCCCTCCCTTCCCCGTCAAGAAGGAGCGTGGCAGCTCTGATAGTTGTCCTGCAATAAAAGGTAATTATTTAGAATAAAATCCAATTATGTGGCATTTTTCCTAAATGGAAACTGCATCAAAGAAAAAACAGGGTGATAATCCCAAGCTATGTTTTCTAATGCAACGTATCTCCTGCTGTGCTGGTGCCTGCACTGGAGAGTCATGAAGAGCAATGGTCTGATCTCCTAGCAGAGCCTGGGTTTGGGTCACATCTGATGTGGGGCAACCTCAGGCTGCTGCCGAAGGGGTCCTGCCGTGCCCTGCCCCAGCACCGTGCTCCTGCTGCCTTGCTGCTAGCGTCAGGTAGCCGGCAGCGTATTTTCTGGAAAAACGTGTTCTGCTTTTGTGGATTAGTTTTCTATCGCATCAGCTTGTTGATGCAAATCACCCCGCGGTGGTGCGAGGGGCACAACGGGAGCAGATTGCTCGAGGATGCCCTTTTCAATAGGCAACCCCTAGTCACAGCAGATAAGGTGAAAGGCGGAAGCACAACTGCAGTAAATCTAGCTCTGGAGCTGCCGTGCTGTTGAAAAAGTGAGAATTCCTGGGAACCACATCTCATGTGCAGCTAACTAAAAGGTTGTAAATAACTTGCACAACTAATTCCAGCTATTTAACACTTACAAAAAAAATAGGCAAAAGAAAACACCAACCAAAAATCTTTGGTTTGAGGATGCCTGAAAAAGCCTTACAGGGTGATTAAAGACTAGTTGCAGTGGATCTGACCTGGTTGCTACAGTAAGAAGATAAGGTAGGCAAATGAAGCTAGTTGGATCTACAATCATCAGACGCTTCAATGCCTGTTGTTCCTTAGGCTGTACTTTGGCTTGGACTGGGGGAGTTTTTAAATACCATTATTCTGCCTGGGCTGTGATTTAGCAGCGACTGAGTGCGGCTGCTGGAAAGCAAAAATCATGTTTTGACGTGTAATGTGAAAACAATCATTGCTCTGAAGGAGATCTTGGATTCCTGGTGCATTCCTGCTTTTCTCTTTTAAGCTTCGGTCATACATAGCTAACTGATTGGTTACTCTTTTTTTTTTTTTTCTTTTCCTTTTAGCATATTTTACCCATTTACTTCTCATTTTTGTTTAGTTTTAATGTGGGTGATGTGCTTTGTCTGTATGCAGCCCATTATCTGTCCCAGGGGCAGGATGGAGCTCTCTCCATTCTGATGAAGATCCTAATCTTCCAGGGATATTCATCCACCCAGTGCCTTTCCAAAGGCAGAGGCCTTTTTTATGATTCAAATTGCAGCTGAGATGCAAATCTGGCAGAGACGATGCTAAAAAGGGCTAGTTACTGAAATGAAATACATTAATAGTAAAACCATTACTTAATGTATCAGTATTAAGTAGAGGCTCCGTGAATACACAAAGCCTCTGGAGTTCTGCAGGTAATAACGGATGCTGGATACAGCTGAAATATAATTACCAGGGACCTGGACTCACTTAGGCAGCAGGAAATGAGTGAACATAAACATTTCTTCATAATCCTTGTATCTTATTAAAGCATTAATAGCCCTATTGGTGCTGGCTGCTGACATTAATATTTTGTCTAGACTGGTAGACGTCCTCCTTTCAGAGCCTTTTCCCTCTCAGCTGCTAATGCCCAGCCTGCTGCCGACCAGGATGACCCTCACAAGGCACATGGCTCTCCAGCCAAAATGCGCACTCAGGGGAAGGTTGACTTAAGTTGATGTCTTTGCATTTGTGAGAATAACGTCGTGTACGGCTGTTCTCCCCGCCAAGAAATTTCCTTTGAAAAGTTATATTCAGTTAATTAATCATTTCTGAGTGAGAACTGGAGTTTAAAAGGCAAATTTAACCACGGGACCGAACAGGAGTTCTTTAATACAGCTGAACTCCTTTAAATGAGGAAGCAATACGTGCTCTGCTTTTGATGCACGTGTGGCGGAAAAGAGACGCTTGAGGAGTCGCAGCCTTCAACAGCATCTGGCCAGCTGTGCGAGTTTGTGGAAAGTTTTTATGGGGGGATTTTCAGTCCGTGGTGAAAATCCTTTAGATCTGGCTGAGTGCTGAAGGTGTGGAAAATCTTAGCTTTTGTTCATTTAGGGGGTGGTTTACCAATAGGTGCCACCCAGACAGCTACACTGGCAGCAAGGCCTTCTTCAGCTAAAATCATGCACCGATCCAGGTTTCCTGGGTCTCCTGAACGTCTGCTTGGGTCTGCTGTAGGAAGGCACGCGTTGCATCAATAAATGCGTAATCTCCACCTGGTTATCACCAAATCCTCATCGCTGAGCTCAAGAAGTCCATCCTGCGCTGGGGTGGGTGATTGCTTTGCAACCACCGTGGGCAACTTTGGTGCGTCAGTCAGTCAGATTTTGAGGTGTGCTAGATGGCGGCGAGGAGCACAAAGTGTGCTGCTCCCTGGAGAAATGGTAGGAGAAGCCCCTCGAGAGGGCTTTTGGGCCAGGGTGCTGACTGAAGGAGCTGTGTTTAAAGAAACTGTCTCCAGCTGTTTGATTTAAGCTGTGCTCAAAGAAGCAGGGCTGTGTATTTTTGTAAATAAACCAAACTGCATCAAAGATGCTTTATTCCCAACTGGAGTAACCTATAGGACTCTGAGCTGGCCAGCTGCCCAGATCAAGAAAGATCTCTTCCTGCAGGAGGGAAGTTGCCAGATGGAGCAGAATTAGGAATTTTGATTTTTTTTTTTTAATCTTTGTCAGCTGTGGTGAAGAGACATAGTAAAAAAGCCTGCTTTGAAGTAGTTTTATCTTTGTATTTTAAAATCTGAAAATGATTTCTGTGCCACAGTGTCTTTCCAGTATGGTCTTGTCAATCAACAGTGGTAAAAATGGCATTTTCTTACTTCAACAGTTTTGGTCCTCCTGTACATCCCATGCTGTATTTCTTGATGTTAATGTCAAAATTAAGCCCCTGCTACTGTCAGCGCTCCAGACAGAGGAGAAGAGCTGTGAGTACACCTTCGTAAAAGGCATCTGCGTGTAGTTCAGTTGCATTCATATAGCTAAGAGCAACGTGGCCTTGTCACGCCTCAGATATAGCTCCTGTCAGAAAACAGGATGTTAGAAACACTTCAGTACCTTATATTAATCTTATATTTACACTGACTGGTGAACACGTATTGAAACGTGACGTTCATACCCGAGGCCGATTCACACTCACGCAGATGCAAGCTTTGGTTTCGGCTGCAGGATGTTTATGACAGACGGTGAAGTGCCAGCTTGGTTCTCCGGTTCCTGGCTGAGTTTGCAGTCAGGAAAACAGAGCCCATTTGAGTCAAAAAAGAGGGAACCTCCTGAAGTTTTTTTCACAGAGCCGGTTTTCAGAGTGGGACCACGCTTTCAGGACAGGGAGTGCTTTCTTTGCTTTGGCCTAGCGCCTGGTCCTGCTCTCCTGCTGTAAGCAGCGAGAGATCACCTCGCTGGATGTCAGCCACAGGTGCGTTCTGGGGCTTAAGGCCAGTGAAAGCTCAAGTGTCTTCTCCTCGTGTTTGTTCTGCAGAAACACGGGTTGCCTTTGCTGCTCTAAGATGTAGGATACGAACAGGGAGAGTAGTTCTAGGTTTGGGGATTTTTAAAGGATTTTTTTTTTTTTATTTTCTCTGAAGGACTTACTGTGTCGTATGTAGTTGTTAAATAAAATCAGTGCTTTATCCTTTGGCAAAGAGAATTAAGCTGTTTCCTAAGTAAACATCAGTGAAAACATTTAGTAAAACCCTACATGCCAAAGTAGGACACCTTGATAGGGATGGTTGACTCATCAGTGTGACATATTCCATGTTAAATATGGAAAGCTCATATGTCATCTCTCAGCAAGAGCAGAAAGAGATTTATTTTATCTTCCATAGATGACTTATAAACCAGACAGGATCCCGACTAACCCTCTATGCAGGTGAAAATACCGATGTGCTGTGCGGCTTCTCTCGTTCCCTGCTACAGCTGTGCAGATGCACTGATGCTGGCTGGAGGATCCTGGGCCACTCTGGGGCCACCTTCATCCACTGCTGGATGTATTTATTTTTCCAGTCGTCATCTGGGTTTCTCCACTGAATTTTTGTTTCTAACTTCCATTGAAAATTGTGAGTGGCGATAATTTAGATGCTAATTGCTTTTCCTCTCTCCTGCCCAGGGAAGTCATTGGAGTCCTGAGGGTCCCATCCTGGCTTCCGTGACCACTGTGAGCATCAGACCACCTCTGGCAGATACGGGAGGCAGGTTTGGGGAGGTTTTGTTCCGTAGCCAGCCCTACAACTGCCTCAGCAAGGGAAAGCTGCCGATGGGCACTTGCCACACGTTGCTGTTGCTGTACTGGCCTGAGGTTCGTGGCCAACAGAGATCAATGTCCTGCCTGAAGCTGTAGTTTGACTAACGATAGATGGACTCGAGAGGAAAGGAAAGCTTCTACCACCCTGTTCAAAGCTAGCTTTTGCAACAACTGACTACCTTTAGAAAAAGATAATAACAATGCCATCAGCATTATTATTACTACATATCTTGCCATCGGCAAGACAGCAGTTCATGTAACTGAACGGGCAACGCAAACACCCCTTTACACTTTCTTTCCTTTTCCTCCCAGGTATATAAAAAAAGTATTTTGTGGAACTTTTCTCATGACAGGTCTTTGGACACCATTTTCATCAGGCTCTCTGGCTCCCTCCCTCTCTGCTGCACAGCTGGGCTTGCAGGGAAACGCACTCGGCGGCCGCTTCACTCCGGAGGCAGTGAGGCTTCCACCTAGCGCGTCCCCCTGCCCCGTCTGAAGAAACCCCTACGGCGTGCCCGCGGGGTTCCCTTTGGATGTGGAACTGCAATGCCACTGCCTCAGATTCAGCAGTCCCAAGCCCCCCGGCATTGGGCTGATTGAGACCGACCTGCATTGGACTGATTTCAACTCGGTTGGGAGCACCCAGTAAACAAGTGAAGGTAGAGTGTTTTGCACAGGGCGTTACTCTTAGGTGACACGCATGCCCTCAAAACTGGACGGGATCCCTAGAAAAAAAAAAGAAATGTCACTCTTGTCTAATCTTTCCAGCTATACTGTTTATTTCTGATGCTGTTTTAGCACTGTTTGGCTTCAACAATGAAACCCCGAATCCCCTCTCTTCTTCCTCAGTCTAGTTTTCAGGGAGAAAAAATGTTTCTGCCACTAAAAGGCAGAAACATGAGCATGCTAGGTGTACAAGGCTGATTGTAACATTATCGCTTTGCCACGAGTTTCCAGATCATTCCTGATTACTTAGTCAAGTTTCTGCTCTGTTTGAATCCGTGCTGATTGCTACAAATACCAGTATTAAAAAAATGGAGACACTCAGTAATCAGACACCCTTGTGCCCCATGCTTGGATATTGTACATCATCTTATTTAGCCGTGTGCAGGTAGTCTCATGCTTGTACTGCACAAGTACGCAGCAGGAATTCTTACATATTTATAGGTCATTAATGAAGTCCTAACAATGCAATTGGTGCTTATGGAAATGTACTTATTCAACTGGACAGCAAGATGCTTTTAAATAACCAGCTAGCCTCAGAGATTATGTTGTGTTTCATGCTCAAATACTCTTCAATCTATACTATGCAGGTAACATCCTGAGTTGCCTTTATCCCACCAATTCAAATTATTACTTTAATTTGAACTAAGAATGTGGTCTGCAGAATAGATTTCATTCAAAAATTTCTTGCAAATTCCCTATGAAGAGATTTCTGTTTGAACAGAAGTTCATTAGCATCAAATGCATTAATCAACGTTTGCATTGGTGGTAAAGTGTCAGCCAGTGAGAAGATCTTTTCAAAAGCTGTCACAATAGAAATGATCTATTGATAATGTTATTTTACAATATTAAAGATAGATGGTTGCATAGACATACTCCAGTGTGGAATTTACCCAAAGAAAATCAATCCTTATTTGGCTTGTTTTAACCCAGCGGGAAAATGTTCACAGAATGATTTTCTCAAGCTTTCTCCTTCGTAGTCAATGGAGGCACCTGAAATACAGGTCAAAATGGGAAAAAATAGCAGTGCCTGGCAGGGTGCTCTGCTGCTGAGTGAGCGGTCCCACTTCTGAACTCCTCCACCCCATTAAGATCAAGCACGTCCCCTCCAAACATCTTCTGGAATTGTGTTTCTCGCCCCATCATAATCAAATCCACGTTTAGCATCTAACAGGTTGAGATGGCAGTGATGGTGCAAAGAAGTCCACAGCAAGGTGGTAAGACACAGTGTTCTGCAACACTTGACTAGCACAAGACTTTGTTCTTCTGTGTTTTCAAAACTGACTTTAAGTGTAATAAATCTAGCTAATTAGCTGTGCTTCTGTGCTGTCTTGACTCCTGAATGAGTCAGGGAGAAGCATAACTCAGAGATGTCTGCATGTTTAATCTACAACTGCCTATCACGTGCTTTGAGCTCCCTTGATAGAAGGTATTCTGGAAGGTATTATCATCTGTGCCAAGCTGCAAACCCTTCTGGTGTTCACTGTGATCACAACCTGGCTGCCCTCAGGAGGAAAAGCATCCAGCACAAGGCAGGTATGCAACCTCGGCCAGGCATAGAACAGACCTTGCAATGCGCTTGGCTGAGTGCTCAGGAAGAAAACTCGGAAATGCAGCTTTATCTCCTGACTTTATAGAGGCTTCGAGATGGCTACTGCCACATATGTCTACCTTTTTTTCTCCCATTTCCCCTTCCCCAGCTGCTCACACACCTTCACTGAGTTAATAGGACCACTAGATCCAGGAATCCTTGTTTTTTGCTCCCTAACCTCTGTTTGCCTCACATTTACTATGTTCTAAAATTATCACTCATTATTTGATTATCTTTGCGTGGATCTTCGGACACAAGTAGAGGGTGTAAACCTACCAAAAGTAATGGACATGTATTCTGCACACACTTCTGCATGAATGCGAGTACCCTCTAATTAGACAAAAAGAATACTGTTCTAATCACTATTTATCTTGTAAATTACAACTCCTTGGAAACATTTTCTTTGCACCATCTGGCTTTATGTATTTTTTTAATGAGTTGATGAGTATTTATATACTTTACAAGGAACAGATAATAAAGCATTTATTACACAGGAAGTGAAATAAAGCTTTTTCACAACCAAATTTATATAAAATCAATTGCATTAAGCGTTTTCAATTTTGCCAAAATACCGATGACAGTTTTGGTGTTCGTTTCATGGGACTTCCACCTCATTTTACTCGTTGAACATGTTAAGAAAGCTGCACATTTTTCCTAGTGGTGCCGATTGAATTGAACCACTGTGTAGAAATGGAAGCATGTCTTCATTAGAAACAGCACCGTACTTTTGTCTTTATGATTTCAGAACTGTAATTGCTATATTAAAATAACAAGTACAGATTTTTGCTACTGAATGGTTTCACTCAGACATGGGGAGAAGATGCTATTAAAATACAAAGATTTCAGGAACTAGCAATCATCTGAACTCCACAGATGATGAGAAAATGGGAGGATCTGGAAATACATGGAATAAAGAAAAAGCTTTTTGAAATGAGAAAATGTGACTAACACCTTTCCATGTCTGCCTTTGGTCTTCCTGAAATGTTTGTCACTCGTTTTACAAAAAAAAATCCACACAATTTATTGGGTTTATATATAAAAGACTTAAATGCAGTACTAAATCTTTGACTGAAAGCCCTGTGAAGTTAAGAGAAATCTTTTTACAGACTTAATGGCTAACCTGACTTAATCTGATTTTATATGAGCTAGTTGTTAACAGCTGGCACTATGCCACTGAAAGTAATTTGCGAGTTCATCATATCCTGACTCAATCTACGTCAAATATGGAATCATTCTTCATATTTTTGAGAAAACATCATCCTTAAATCATGCCAAGGGAGAGACTTAAAAAGAGGCTTATTGGAAAAGATATATTGCTGAATTTTGACTTTGTGAAGTGGTAATTTAAATTATGTCCTACTATTGAGCTCTAACAGCTGTCAAAATATGGGTTTGTTGTATGGACAGAAAGAGCCATATCAATTGGTGCTTTTCACTTTGCAAAGTTTGCTGCTAGTGTTGGAAAGTTCATTCCTAAAACCAACAAGAAAATGCCAGCTGGTCTGCACTGGCCAGTGAAAGATTTATTTGGTAACCAAAACAACACAAGTAAGAGTAAAACAGGTACAGCTGAAACGGAAAGAGGGAAAAGGGTAGAGAATATTATGCGTCCACTGTGTACTAGACATGATTTTTACGGTCGGTTAACCATTGACTCTAGTTTCTTCCCACTCACGACATTGCACATAAGTCTGCTCACTTCTCTTGCCCAGCAACCCCTCGGCTCCTCCTCCTCTCGTCACTCTGCACCTTTCAGCATCTCTATTCTTACTGCAATGCAAAATCCCGTTCTTGGAGATCATGCTCATAATACTGGATAGAACAAATCTCAAAAGATATTTTGTTCCTTCAAATTGCTTTTTGTCATTAATGTCTACTGCAGCACTTAAGCAGGATGTTTATAATCAGCATGGTTTTAAGGATGGTTTGGCCTTAAGAAATCCCTGTCTCCCTTTGCTCCTGTCCACTGGTTTCCACATTGTGTACGAGAGCTCCTTCAGTAATGATATGGTGCCTATTTGCGAGGCTGCCTCGTCAATAGAGCCCTGAAATGACACGGGTTAAATATATATATATATATTTATATATATATATATATTTATATATATTTTTATATATATAAATATATATATATTTAAAGCCAGATCCTTTCAGGGATCCAGCCAACAGCTCCTCCTGACACCAGTTTGCAGTGGCATAGCTGGGAGTGGCGAACTTTCACTGCAAGGGAATGGAGGACACAGATAGGAATGTGAACAAGCCCGATTGGCAAAACCACTGGATGGTGAAGCTATACGAGAGCTGGCAGCCTCCTTCTAGCTGCTGTTTCTTCTAGAAAACAACTTCTGTACTCTTGCTATCAATCTCAAAACTTGCACATGCTATTAGGCTGATCGTCCTTCAAGAGCAAAATCTGCCCAGCAGTATCTTGTTATGATGTTGTGACAGTAGAACTGGGATTTGCCCACTAAATTGTAAGGTTCAAGGCGTGACATGCTTTAGACTTTTACAACTTGTAGTTTTAACCAGCTATACGTCATACTCGGGACGTTCAAGCTACAATACATCTGTTGAGAGTGAATAGCAGGTGACCTCCTGCTTATTAAATAAAGTTACTCTCTGTTTTACCTGCCCAAGACATTTGTGTTCAGTTTGTTAATCAGTTTTTCTGCTGACGTCAGAGGTAAGCCCCACTCCCACTGTGAAGTAAATCACGGGAACTGCAAGCAGCCCAACACGAAACGAGAGTCTAAGATTCATGCCTTTGCTATTCTCCCTTTCATTTCTCCTTCCCAGGGGGCTGGCAGCAGTTCAAAAAACCCAGGTACTTTTGAAGTTCTAGTAAAGATAACTTAGACTCATCAGCAACTGTTAATAGAAATTCTGCCAGATGTTGGCTTAAGAATAAACAGGGATGTTGTACAAGGTCAATTTACTGCAAGCCAAACAAAAATTATTTATAGACTACAGCCCGTGCTTTTGCATTATTGGTTCTTAACAGAACATTTCAAAGATCTAGCCCCTCGGCTCTCAGGCTGGGGGCCACTGGAATTGGGTTGGGGGAGTGACATGCCCAGTGACAAGCCAGTGACAGGAAGCATACATTGCACCAGCCAGTGCCAGAGGGCTGGGGGTTACAGCCTTCTGAACCCCGATAAAGCCACACATGACTCAGAAATATTTTTAAAATATACCCTGGTGCTGCCAAATAAATTGCAGAGGAGAAGGTTGTGACATGGCACATTAGGATCTCCTAGGTGAAGAGCCAGCAAGTTGCGTGGTCCCCCTCTGAAACAACAGCTCTCAGTAGCATACAAGGGATAAACACCAATTAAATCTGATGCTGAAATGTGTCATTTGATGTCCTTTTCATTCAAGTTTTGTTTTTGTCTATCAGCGTTGCACTGGTGTAAAAAAAAAAGTAATTGGCTCAAAATTCAATTATAGGCATTCTTAATTTGATTGACACTGAGTTTATTAGTTTAGTTCAATGATGAGGAATCAGAATTGAAGTTAATAACAAATATATATATATTTGTTTGAAATTACACCATTAAATTCATGAAAACATCTGAGAGTGTGTCAGAAAAGTGACTATCGAATATAAGGAATTTCATAGTATTCCTCATCCTAATAAACACAAAATCGATCAACAAATTTTAAATTATTATTAGCCTACAAGTGATCCTATTTGAACACTTTTGTAACACAAAACAGAAAAGCAGGCAAATCAACAAATTAGTTAGCTACTGCTTTTAAAAAGGCAATTTTCAAAAAACTGTAATAATGATGAGTCCTTTGGGACCCTCTAGAAAAGGACCCAAACCAAAAAAAAACATCAATAACTAGGAGCTGCTAATGAACACTCCATCAGTTAACCCTTAAAATGCAATCAGGGCAAAAAATGAATGTAGTTAAAATGCTGTAGTAGTGTAGCAGGAAACGAAAATTATTGTAACAGCCCAAACAGTACACTGTATTGAGAAGAAAGGAAGGATAATATTGCTTTGTTAATTAAAGGTAGGAATTAAAAAAAAAGAAATATGTAAAGAGGAGAAATTTTTGCCAACAGAAAGAAACTGGGAAATGAATATAGGTGCAAGGATAATTGCCAGAGGGAAATACGAGAATTGTTGGCAACGATGTTTTAAAAAAAGTGTTGAGTAAACACCTCTGTATTCCCGGGTAATAGGAAAGTTTTATCCTATAGTTCAAAGATGAAACACTTTCCATTAACAGTGTACTTTACTTCTGCTGTTTGAATTTTTCTTAGAACTAGGTAATTTGTAATCAGTAAGCCAGGATAAGTTGCATACAGGTTTTTAGAAGATCCTTTTGGAACCTCTTTTTGATTTCTTTTCAATGAATCTTGGGAGTTCCAAAGAACTGGAAGAAAGCTAATACAGAAGGTAAAAGGGATGAGCCAAGTTAATTACACAGCTGTCATCTTGATCATAATCCTCAGCAAAATATCAGAGTGGCTTATATAGGACTAAATTAATAAAGATTTGATTACAATTACTACTCAGAAAAAAACACTTCCATAAAGAAGATCTTGTAATGCTATTGTGGTATCTCTTCTTCATACAAATGCTTATTTGATAAAAGCAATAATGATGTTATACCCTTAAGCTTTGGTTTGGCATTTGACCTGGCATAGCGAAACATTTTAATTAAAAACAAACAAAAAACACATACACACACATACACAAAATAGAAAGACTGTGAATAATTGGTGGACCCCAAAACGTACCAAAGGAATGATCGGCAGCACTTGTGTCAGTGACACAGGCCCTCCAGCAATCAGTTTTGCCCTCTGCTATTCTTTTTTATTGATGATCTCGAGGAAGTTGTAGTGAATGATCACTAAGTAACGTTGACAGATGATGTTAAAATCGGGGTGCTGGAAATGATGGAGGCTAAAGTCACTTACAAAGCAACTTGGAGCGCTATCCTAACCCTGGAGTGTAGGCCGTCCTCGCATCACAAGCACCTTTACTCTGCAACACAATACACTACTTCAGAATACATGTGGGATTTGGCTTTGATAGTTTGGGGTTTTGGTGTGACACGGCTATCGCAGTGCTTGGATCGGGTAAAGAGGTGAAAAGCGAACGGGAAGAGAAGCTGCGCTACCTCCATCTCTGGCAGGAGCAGCAGCCGTGCTTGCGGTGAGGTGTCCGGCAGGAATCACAGAATCACAGAATCACAGAATCGTTCAGGTTGGAAGAGACCTCCAAGATCACCTAGTCCAACCTCTGACCTAACTCTAACAAGGCCCACACTAAACCATATCTCTAAGCTCAACATCTAAACGTCTTTTAAAGACCTCCAGGGATGGTGACTCAACCACTTCCCTGGGCAGCCCATTCCAATGCCTAACTACCCTTTCAGTAAAGAAGTTTTTCCTAATATTCAACCTAAACCTCCCCTGACGCAACTTTAGCCCATTCCCCCTCGTCCTGTCACCAGGCACGTGGGAGAAGAGACCAATCCCTACCTCACTACAGCCTCCTTTAAGGTACCTGTAGAGAGCGATAAGGTCACCCCTGAGCCTCCTCTTCTCCAGGCTGAACAACCCCAGCTCCCTCAGCCGTACCTCGTAAGGCTTGTTCTCCAGACCCCTCACCAGCTTTGTTGCCCTTCTCTGGACTCTCTCGAGCACCTCCATGTCCTTCTTGTAGTGAGGGGCCCAAAACTGAACACAGGACTCGAGGAGCGACCGAAGGCTTGACACGATGCCTTGCGGACAACAAGGGACTGAACCTGTTCCGTTTAAAATCAAGACAGCCAAGAGCTCAGTGTGGCTTGAGCTTCGTCGTTGTGTTTACGTGTAACAGAGATACATTCAGAGAGCCGTCCTACCCATCGGGCAAGGTCTTGCGGCTAAACATGAAACCAAGCAGACCAGGGCCATAAACACGGCACTTTCTCTGTCGAGTGCCATGTCCAGCCCCGGGCACGGTTCCCGAGGGGTTACGGACTCCCCCAGGCCACAGCCGGGAACCGGCACCCCCGGGGCTTCGTGCCCCCCGCCCGGCCGGTCCCGTGCCCGCTCCCTCCCTGCCGTTGCCCCCGAATTGCGGGGTAACCGGGTAACGCCTAACGCCGCCCGCCGCCCGCGCTCCCTCAGGGCGGAGCGGGAGAGAGGCAGGCGGGCAGGGAGGCGGGGACGGGGCCC
>VXAA01000605.1:287475-308223 GCA_013399115.1 Anseranas semipalmata
GGCGGGGGGTTTTCGGTAGGTAGTCATCACTCGGGGATTGGGTGGCATCGGTCTTGTGGGAGGTGGTGAGCCATTGCTTGTGCATCACTTTCTTTTCGTCCTTTCTTCCTTCTTCCTGTTTGCTTATTAAACTGCTTCTATCTCCATCCACAAATGTGGTTTTGTTTTTTCACTTTTGCTCTTCCTATTCTCTCCCCCCATCCTGCTGATGGGGCAGAGAGTGAGCGGTTGCGTGGGGCTCAGCTGCCAGCCAGGGTGAGCCACAGGGAGGCATTAAATGTATGCAGGTTTGGCGTAGCAAGCTTCTGCTTGTTAAACCTGGGTCTAGGATGCGAGCTATTTTTCTGTTCCTGCCACGTTCACTCACTGCTATCGGAACACTTCTTTTGAGTGAAGGATCTGAGCACCAGTTCTAATTAAACATTTATTTCAAATGCATGCCAGAGTGTATGCTCAGTGACAATAGCCGGTAGTGTAGAAAGTAATTTGCAGGTTATGGAAGAAATAAACTGCATCCTTTTGCACAAAGCATGGAGAACATAGGTTGGGCCCTGATGGAAGGCGGCTTTGCAAGGACTGCACAAATATTTGAAATAACTATCTGCATGTGCATACACCTAATCATACTGAAAGTTAGGTTTCTAAGTTTGTTTTCATTCCTAAAGGAACAATCGAACTTCCAAGTGTTGGTTTGTTCAGGGGTCTCTTAAGAGTTCAGCATTGTGTGTGGGTGAGTTGCCTCCTCTTCAGCAAAGTTGCATTTTTTATCTTCCTTTTAGTGAAGAGATGTGCCTGTGTACATGCTTAAAAGCTGGGCGGCAGCATTTGGCTTTGGTGTTTTCAGCAGTTGCTGTTTGTTATTTATTCTTAAATGCAGTGGCAGGCTAGTCAAATACCTGTCAAGTTTCTTGTCAACGGTATTGGACTCTAAAATATGCATGCTTGCTTTCCAGAAGTATGTCTAATATTTGGCTGTCAGAACACTTCAGACACTTTCCTCGCTACCTTACCTTCTGTTTATAACGAGACTACAATTTATGTTCCAGTAAAATGGCTAATGGTTTAAATTGCATCAAAAGTTGAAAAAGAAGGACTGCAGCCTGACATAAAATCTTCGGGTTGTAGTATTCCAATAATAAATGCTTCTGCGCTCAGGCTTGCCTTTCTTTCTTAAACCAGACATTAGTTTTTAGAGGTTCTGTAGGTCAAGATGCATCATTAGATGTTTCTGCAACCAGCTGGGTTGAGAAGGTGATGAGTTGCTTGAAAGATAAGATACGCAGCAAAGAGCTAGCTAGGTATAGGTGGCCATAGACCCTTACTCTGGTGTGGAGAGAATGAGGAAGAATCCAGTTTATTTTAATTACAAATGAAATGCGCAGACTTGAAGTGTTTGTTTTGCTGAATCTGAAACCTCTTTGTACCCATTTAAGGGTTTCCTGAAAAATGGCAATCCCAGTTTTGGTTACAAGAGATATAAAATATACAGAATAGCCCTGAATGCATGAATGAATGAAGGAGGGAAGGGATTGATAAGCAATGAGGGGAGACAAGGCAAGCTATTATTGAAGAGTTCTTTAAGCAAGACCCTATGCCTGAACATTATATTTTCAGCCAAGCATGAGTAGGTTGGGGTAAGACCACACAGTTCCTTGCTAAAGCAAATCGATTTGGGACTTGGCAGAGAATACTGCCACAGCAGCTGAATTTGGTTTTGTGTTTTAACCCGTCTGGCATTGTGCACTGCTGTGGTGTCATGGAGTATCAGATTTTCTTAGAGGTAAAAAATCTATAGCTATTAGACTTTGAGATTAATATATGAGCTTTGAATGTGTATTAGAAAGTATCGGAGAATCCCTAGGTCTCTAAAGCACATGCAGAATTTGACCATGTCTGCTTTTCTTTGCGCTGTCAGCTGCAGTTTCTGTGCTGTGGTTAAGCTCATCTTCAGGTCAATTAAATTACACTAACCTGCACTGGAAAGAAAAGAGCATATCTTTTTTGATCCTCGGAAGGTGAAAATGGATTAATGTGTGTAATAAAAGATAGCTGTGGTGAGGTCAGCCTAGTATTACTTTGACACTTGGAACAATCTAGACATTCCAACCTGTCTTCAACTAATGTCGCGATGACGCTTTTCCTTCTCTCTTCTTCCATCCTTGTTTTCTATTGTTCACATTTTCCCCCAGCTCCTTATGAATATGCTTAGTTCTGCTGGTAAAAGGGCTTCTAATTGGTTCTCTCTGGAGTTTAAGGTGCTTTGTATGTTTACAGGTTACTTGGATAGCTGGCTAAGAGCTTTATAGAAGTCCATGTAAGGACCTAGTTGAGGAGAAACAGATGCTGGCAGGCTGCACGAGAGGAGTTGAGCAGAACTAGCGTACAATTGCCCATTATATTCCTGTTATGTCTCCTGTGCCCACGGTGAGCCATCAGCAGTTTGAAGCTTATTAGATTTTCATGGAGCAAAATTCTGTATGCATCATCTGTTTACCAGCTGATAAAACTGAATTTTCAGTTTTCCTGGTTGCCATGAATTAAATTATTTTAGTGGCCTATAGGAAATATACAGAAGAGGTATTTGAAATACTTGTCAAAGATTAAAATGTAATTAGCAGATTAGATAAGTGTATAGTTTAACACAGTAATTAAATTTGAAAAGCACCATGTATTAGCCGATGTGTCAACCAATATTACATCAATTTCAGTATTTGTGCAGATCAAAGACATAAGCAACATTTTTTGCGGTGCTTTTGAAATTTTAACAACTTCAGTAACTTCTGTACCTGCTTTTCTGGTATTGCTGTATTTAGCTGTGTGATTGCCATCCATTCCTACTGACGTGGCAGTACGTTATCTAAAGTTGTGCCACACAGCCATGTTACATAGACCACAGTTTTGGAAACGTTGATCTGAGGGATTCAAATGATCAGAATGAATATGCGGTTATTTCCCCAAGTAGTGATGAGCTTTTCCTACTTGTGTTAGTGAGAACTTGGAAAAGTTTGTGGGTTTTTTTTTGTAATTTGTATTCATTTTTACAAAACTTGATTGCTTATTTTTATGTTGAGAAGCTTCTTGTAACAATATTCTGGAAGAATAAACTTAGATAATCTTTTTTTTGTGAGTGTGTGTGTTCGTTATTCTAATATAAGAATTTCCCGCTCTGAAAAAGGATGTGGTTGAAGTTTTTAGGGTTGGCTGGAAAAGTCAGGTGCCACATTTGGTGGACAAATACTTTATAAATATTCTCAATGTTAAATTAAGCATACATTGCATCAGTCTTGCTGACTTCCACACAAGATTCAGAAGTTGTGTTTGTTCTTCTTTATAGAATGATGATGTTCCTAAATAAAACACCAGCTTCCAAGGGGGTTTCTTATCTAAAGACTCTATAAACTTATTAAGGTAACTCAGTTATTGACTTTGATCTGCACGAGATTTTTGCTTAAAGTTGCATTATCACAAGGAATAGATTTACTTATCTGCAACGATACCAGGCAATATTTTACTTTTACTGTGATTTTACTTTCAACTAAAAGGATAGGAACAACAGAATTGTGTAAAGAATTGTCTGAATGTGAGGTTTGCTTACTGTTCTTTGTCCTCTCCTGCTCCTATCTGCTGGGATTTCCATTTAATTGTATGACTTGACCTGAATATCCAAGAAGATGCAGTATGTTGTAGAAGAACGTTGATCATAGATGCATTTGGAATTCATAAAATGAACCTTTTGGGTCAACATAAAGGAGTGAAATTTTATGTTAAGACATAATTTATAATAAACCAGATGCTTACATTATCCTCTATGTATACATACTGCTTGTATTTTTATTTCACCTGTCTGGATTTGAGAACAGCTTTAAGGAGATGTTGACGTTCCAGAGGTGATTCCAGCTGCTTTCAAAAATTCAAAATATTATTAGTAAGCGCAGAGAGACTACCTAAGGGGAACAGTATATTAAGATGGTTCTCCTCTTTGTGGGGGTTATGATAGTCACATGCTCCCCAGTCTGCCAGTACTCTTCATTAGAATCAAAATACTTAAAAAGTGTTCGACATGAACAACCGTAGCTGTAAAGCAGATAATCTGTTGCAAACAACTATACGATTTATGTCAGCGAGAGGATGCAAGGGGAGAGAAACAGCCATCCATGGCACGAAAACTGGCAGAAAAAATCCCTATGTACTTCTATCCCGTTGCAGTGCACCTGGACAGAGTATGGTGTTATTCCTTTACCTCTGTCCTCCCCAGCTCTCTTTCTGGAGATCCAGAAATTATTACTTCAGACAGGAACTCCTCGACTGAAAGAGCGAGAGTTCTGTCGCAATTGTGATCAAGCCCATTATGAAATACAACTTGCACCAGTCCTCGTTTCAAGAGAAATTGTCTCTGCCCGCCTTTTTCAGTAGGTTTCGTATGGGTGACGGGTGATGACTTCGGATTATTATGTTCTGTCTGTGCTTTGTGCTAATAATAGGCTACTAGACACCTCTGAAAGAACTTGCTATTGCTTAAGAGAATCAGAAAGGGATGCTACTGCTGCCCTGTCAGGTTTAAATAATATAACTGCAAATTTATGATGATCAGGGTAATCATGGCTGAGATCCAAAACGGGGAGCTCATGGTAGTGATGAATATGGTGTGTGATACCTTAAGCATTATGTCCTTTATGTCTTCTGAGTGGATTGTGCTCATTAATGGCTTCATGTAGGTCACCCAATAACGTGTGATTTCTTTTTGATTATTTTTGAGCTCTTTATCCCAAAGGCGAACGGAATAGTTCCAGCCTTAACTATTCAGGCTGTGGTTTTGAAGGCAGTTTGTCAGCTGGAGAGGGGGGTTGTCACTGAAGGGGACACGTGTGCTTTTTCCTGACTATCCCTGCCACGTTCCTTCCCTTTGTTGTGCCGCCACTGAAATTCATTCACCTGCTCAGGGCTCAAAGAGCTGCGATGGGTGACAAAGTAGATATCGGTTCTTAAGCAGCAGCTCAGGCTTTGTTGGACTGTGTTCTTGGGTTTGGCCCTCAAATAGCTAAATATGAAGACATGGGGGAGGATTTACCTTCTCAAGTTAAATGATCTTGTGCAAGGTTAAAATGAAATGCTGTGACATTGATTTTAAATGTCAGTAAAACTGAAGTGAGTCTCTTGAAGGAAGGCTAGTTGAAAAGTTGTACAGAAAGTAGTGGTTCAAAAGAGATGCTTAAGTAGTTAAACGCTGGCGTGTCATTTTGTCCTCGGTTTCTCTTCCTCTTTTCTCCCCGGTGTTTCTCACTGCCATGTTAAGTACCTCTAAGAACAGATATTTGAATTCATGTACAAACAAAATGTGAGTCTTTGTCTCAGTGTTGAGATAGCTACTCAAAGCGAGCATTCAGGTATTCTTGTGTCATGACGCATCATGCTGTGTAAATGCTAGAAGTAAGAAAGACTCTCTGATAATTGCGCAGTGCAACATATAATTTATACCAGCAGACTACTCAGGATTGCTTTGCCTGGTCCTACAAATGACCCAGACTGACTTTCAGACTTCTTCCAAGTTCCACATTTGCTTTATCTGGTTCATTTTGGGCTATACATCTGTTGACAACTGTTTTTCCTCGTCCCCGTCTTCAAAGGGAACTGAACCACCTTGTATTTTTTCCGTTCCATGGTTCATGAGCAGGCCATGAGGTCTCCAACATTGTATCTTTATTATGCTGGCATGCAAATTTGAAGTTGATCAATGAGACCTGGAGATAATTGACCTCAATAACGTCCCGTGATGCCACCAAGCACGGAATGTTTTCCACTATGTTTCTCATCTGTGATTTCTGAGAACATACTATAAAAAGTCTGCCACATATCAGAAAGAATAGAAGGCAATGAAGAAACCCCTGTTTGGGAAAGCTAGATACTTGTTTATGTATAAACATAACAGTTTTGTCTCAGAGCTTTTATATTCCTGCCACTGACACAGTATTTGAATGCCATCCATGCAGAAGTAATAAAAGTAATAGCAAACTCCAGCAGAGTTTAAGAAGTGTGGTGTTTCTATCTCTCAGCATCCAAGTAGAGCTGGTTGAAAATCTTCCTCTGAAATATTCTAACGGGAAACAGGCTACCTGTAAATTCAGGATTTACCGTTTGCTGAAGTGAAAGCTTTCTTTGACCTAGATTGTGCCTCCTGGCCAAGAAACACTGAAGTTAGGGGTTTCATGTCTTTGTTGTAGGCTATCAGATGTATTGCCTTGGAGCTAGGACTTTCAAGCCCCTCAGGAACTGTAATTGTTTATCTTGGCTTTCTGTTACTTGCCAGGTTGGCCAGCTCTTCTTCTGATGGGATACCAGGGCTCGAAAGGGTTACAACAACATTTTATTTTTGGAGTCTCTACGTGAAGTTTCGGAAATTGCATTCTTGACTGAATTTTTAAAGTGTTTTTGTTTGTGTCTTTCATAAAACAAGACTTTGGGATTTCCTGAGAACAAGAATTTAGGATTTTTGGGTAGCTTCAGTGATGTCTCTTGTTCAGAATGTTCCCCTTTAATTGGTTTATTTCAATTTTGTTACAGTAGTTCCCTTGTTTTGCTTTTGAGTATGCTAGGTGAAGGTTTAAGGAGTACTCTGAAGTCCGAATGTAAAATGAAAAGGCTTTTAGAGAAGTTCAGACCAAGGCAGCATTACATGCATTATCCCAGAGAAGCTCTGCTGTTGTGGTTCTTCATAAATAGAGGTCAGCGTTAGGTCGAAGTCTCGGCTCTGACTCAGACTCAGATACTGAATGCGAGTCTGTGGGTCTGAGGATGGCCCTGAGGGGCCCGTTGTTCGTAAAATAAATATTTTATTTTTTGGTGAGCGGGCCATTGTAACTCTCAGTAACCTTCATGGACTATTACGTAGCTTTATGATGTTTTTAATTAAAAGACTTATAAAGCTGATATTCATTTGCTATGGCTTTGTGGTCTGTAAAGTAATCCGTAATAGCTTGAGACTCGCTGGGTTAGATCGGGGAATGCACAGGCAGCCGCAGTCTACAGTGTGCTGCAGAAGGGTCTGTAAACAGGTAGTCTTAACCAAGCAAGTTGAATGTGCTTTTTATTTCCACGTGTGGATCTTGAAGCCTCAGGGTTGGAACTGTGCAAGCACTTTTCCTTTCTTTCGAATCTGAGGTATTTTCACAGGTTTTTCACACTTCCCCACTCTTTTCTCATCTCTGCCTGGTAGAGTAGAACTGCTGGTCTCCTGTTAATTGAAGAATTGGAGAGAACGTATTTTTCCATGTTACATGGTTCCCTACAAGTCTTTTGTCCTCATTTTTAAAAGGAAGTATTTTTTTAACCTTCACTCTGTGATCTGTTAGACTTTCTCAGTCAATATTTTGAGATAACGGCTATAAATGTGAAACGGCCCCTGCAATTTAATTGTATTTTTTTGCATTCATACTGCTGGGTGGCCTTAATTTGCGGTTGGGATAGAGAAAATACCGGCTTTTTTTTTTTTTTAATAGAACAAGATTGACAATTGCCTGCAAGCTGAATAGAGCAATGAAGGAGATAGCTGAATGACTGCTCCGTGAAGTCTGGCTGTTTAATACTTAAGTGAAACATGTTTGAAGTTTTGTGCAAGTTTTTTTAGCATTGATTGCGTAGAAATCACTAACACTCTTGGCATTGATCTTCACCAAATACCTTCAGTTGTTCTGGTCATGTTAGGGTCTTCTCATTCTGATCATTTATGTACTTAGTCAATTGGGATGGTCATTACTGCAGTAGCTTTTGGGATCTGAGATGGAGAAAGCGTTGTCTTACCTGTTGTTTGATATTTTTTTTTTTTAATATCTTCAAATTATGACGTTTGAGTAACTTACAGATTTTAAATATCCAGAAGTTTAAATTCTGAGTGTCGTGGAAAACTGGAAATAAATGCGTTTTGTAGGAGTGTACTCTGATACTTCTGCAACAGCTCTTATTCTGTGATCGTACTGAGTGGTTCAACAAAATATTTGAATCAAGTCCATACACAGAATCGTGGTGTTGTCAGTGTTACATGTATGCGTTTTCTCTTTCTACAGTTTGTCCTTCTTGCTGTGGCTTTATTATGGTGTAACCAGATGATGCCACTAGGGTTTTTATAACCACGGTGATAATATTTTAGCTGCTGTAAGACATCCGTTTTTTGTCTGTGCAGGATTTCTCACAATTTCTAGCAATCCTTATTTGCAAGACCTAGGACCCTGTTCTATTTTAAGTGTAGTTTTGTGCAGGTTGAGTTTCAGGGATCTTGGAGGCGAGCTGGGTAAGGATGTCATTAGGGAATAATGTAAGTGAAGGTTTTAAGGGACGGTGGTAGGACCTTGCAGGTACGTGCACGAGCCCTGCCTCTGCGTGCCAGCATCTGTAAGGAGACTGGGCCCTACTACGTGTTTACTCTGTGTGGTATACAGACCTGAGCTCGTGGGTTCCTACAGCAAGTAGGAAGGAGCTGCAAGAGCAACTTCGATCAGCAAAGCTAGACCCAGTGTATCGGTAAGGCTTAACTTGCTCGAATGTGTTTTCATATAATCATGTGCCTTTCCCCCCCCTCCTGGAGCAGGGACAAGAATAAGGTGGCTGCTCACCATGTGTAGTGTAAATACTTTGTCTCTACCTTGTCTGCCCCATCTGCCTGAACAGCTCTAAGGAAATCCATGAGGGTCACAGAAACTCAGTCCTTTATAAACCCAGAAGTGAAAATTTAGTGTATTTTATGTCGCAGGAGCACGCGGCGGGGAAGGAGGCAGCTGTAGGAGAGGGAGGCACAGGCAGGTGGTGGGGATGTGCAGCTGAAGAGGCAAAGTGGAAGCGGAAGATAAGGTGGTGGGTCGGGTAATAGCCAGGCACGGGACCACGGTCAGGAGATGGGGGGCATTTAGAAGTGGGAGTTCCAGGTGGTGAATGGGTGGCTGAGCAGGAAGCCCCGTGCCAGCTGGGAATTGGCTAGGGGGCGTGGGAAGAGGAGAAAGCGAATAAATGCTGCAAGAGGTGATGGGAGGGAGATGGTCCTAATGAACACGGATTTTTGGATAACTTATCCTTTAAGTAGAGGGAGGATGTTAGTTATGGGCTTTGCCATACTTGAGTGGAAAGTCTGAGCTTTCAGAGTTAATACAGTAGCAAGTTTCCCTTATAAACTTTATTTTCATTCCCCTTTCTGCTTGTCTAGCAAAACCAATTTTTATCTTAGAGTTTCTAGGTCAGCTCAGAGGAAAACCTCTTTTGGGCTGTTTATTTACAGAAACATGACAGTTGTAAATGTTCTTATGATCGTTGAATCAACATAGATTTAAAATTGTCTTGCAAGCTATTTATAGCTTAAAGTGCTATTCTAATGTGATTGCTGTCAGCTAAAAATAATTCCATACCTTGTAAGATCTGTCCCCCCCCAGTGCTTACCAACTTTAATGAAATAAGTATTTCATTGAGTTAGGATATTTATAAAATTAGAAAAGATTTGTAGGAAGGCAGATAAATATATTTGATGTTGTATTGTGGAGTATTTGTGCTGTTTAAGGGCATTAAATAGTGGAACGACTTGCATCTGTAAATAGTGATTTAATGTAAGTGTTTTGAGAGTGCTAGGTATTTGGAACATAATATGAGAACAGTTTTAAAAGGTCAAACCAAATTCCTGTAGTCTTCAACAACCTGTAACCAGCAGTGGCCAGGCAATGTCCAGGGACTGATGTGCACAGAAAGACCCCTCTTGCAGCATACACTCTGACCTTCGGTTGTGTGGGGCTTTCCTGGGTTCTGTGTGGCTTCCAGAATCCTTTTTCTGTACCTTTTTCTAGCTGTGCTCTGTGCCATTTGAGGTGGGTGTCAGGGAGCCGTTTGTGTTGAAGATAAATGACTGCTTCTATTCTGTTTCAGTGACGCCAGGAAGTTTGAGTTGATTTAAAGGATGATTTAGTTAGACTGTTGTGTGCTAACCTGACCTTCTCTGAAGGCTCCTTCCATCGGCTGAGGTCTTTGCAGTAAGTGCCAAACATTATCAGTCCATCTGCCTGAACTATCTGGAAAGACCAGTTTAATGGATTGAAAACTGCTCAGGATGACACTGGCTGTTACAAAACACCTCCTTCCTCACTGTGTTAACAGTGGTATAATCTCTGTATATTGAAATAAGATGTTCCTGCTCTTGTGGATCCCCTGCAAACTGTGAGCCTGACAAAAAGAAGGTGAGGCAGTATGCGTTCTCATGACTTTAATGTCATCAAACCCACCGGAGCAAGCAGTTCCGTTTATGAAGGTCATACTCTTTTTGAACTGCTTTTCAGGATCACTTGATTAAAAACCAGCAGATGGTTGTGCAGTCTCCATCCTCACAGATTTGCAAGACCTGCCCGGATAAAGCCCTGAGTAACTTGGTCTGACAAGCTGAACTTGCTCTGGGCTGGAGTTTGTACTAGAGATCTCCTGAGGTCCCTTCCAACCTGAATCATCCTAGGATCATTTATTTCTCTGCAACCCACAGCCTGTGGCCATACATGTTGATTAACTGCTGCCACGGATTTTACACCTGGTAATTGCTGCTGGGAATAGTGTAGTTAATGTCACCTCCTTGACAGATAGTTTAAATTCAGTTTTCATTACTAAACAAGGGAAAAAAAAATTAGAACTTAAGCTGTTTGCATCATAACAGAACGCTTTTTGTGAATAGAAAGAAGTATGTATTTATCATATTACAGCTGTTTGCCCAGTAGATTCTCAGTTTATGTATGTGTTCTCTGATTTCAAAAATTATTTTTTATGTAAAGAGGCTATTTGATTGGAAATAGAATGTAGGAGTTGTTATTTTTTTTACTAAGCAAATACTGCACCTTATCTTGCATGTTTTTTGGCAAAGAAATGTCTGGTGCTACCAAAAGCGTTTTACAGAATGGCTGACTTCTGAGGGTAGCTGATGCTCACAAAGTATCAGTTTTGAGTAAAAAGGCTGGTTAGATGACTTCTCAAATGCCTTTCCAACCTTATGTTTATGGCCTTTTAAATAAACATCTGTGACATTTCAGTGGCTTTCTAGTAATTCACAGTTTTTGTGGAATTTTTAGAAGTATTGGTCATTTATGTAATACAGCTCTTGAAAACAGTTAAGTGTTAATGGAAACAAATATTTTCATGTTCCTAGAACTCTAGGTTTAATGGCATGCATTAGTTGGTGACTGGTATGTATGTCTAGTGGGCTTCAGATGTGTCCATCTGATATCTGTATGCAGTGGCAGCTATCGTTTGCAAACAGAATAAAGTTGTATTGCTCATGATTTAAGCTAGCCTTTGTTTCTGGATAGGGTAAATTTAATGAAAGTGCTTTGTTTTTGTTTTGTTTTGTTTCCTGTATACCAAAGCGGATGTTTTCATAGAGAGGATGCATTGCTAGGGGAGTTTTGGAAGGTCTTTCTGGATCATACCAAGTGTTTCCACAATCATTTCTCAAGACAAATTATTTCTCAGAATGATTTTTGTTTTGCCTTGCATGTTTTGTAATATTAAGTGTTGGCTACTCTATAATTTAAATAGAATCCTTTTCATATTTTTTTTTGTCACAATTGACTTTTGTACTCCACTGCTTGGCAATACATATATTTCTAGCTATTGAGTAAATTGTGTCAAATATTCAGTTCTGCCACTCAAGCAGACAGCTATCAATAGAAGTACAGATGAAGAAGCATGATGGATGTGGTATGGTTCATAGAATAAATGTGGTTTGCAGCTTTGCAGTCCACATAAGAACAATATATACCATGTTTCAGAAATATGAGTGTTTTCAAAGGATTTAAATGATAAAATAGTAGCTGTTCTAGATATTTACTTGAAAATGTTTTGGTGTCTTTTGGTTTACTATATTCGGCTTGGAAAGTCTGTTCCTTAGTTTGTGCTGATTGGCATATTTGTGTTTGATCTTTTAATTTTAAGTAAAATATGGAGTATTCTGTATATTGATTTTCAGAATATTATTACTTCAGTGCCATATTGCTTATGGATATAAAAACATGTTAATACCTCTCAGGAAACTCATATAAGCCTGTGTGATGTCAGTAATGCCAAATGCTTCATGTCTTAAAAATGGGATTAGTTAATTTTGACTACATACAAACTACATGGTATATCTTGCCGTTCTGCTTTGTGTCACTTTCCTGAAGGTTCCCCGTTCTTCAAAGAACAAGCTAAGTGTCAAAACTAATAGAGGATGAGTCTGTTCCTCTTTCACGTTTCCAATACAGGAATGATGGTTGTCTAGTAGTGCTACTTCAAAAGTGTATGAGGGAGGGTGAGAGAACTGCTTAGAGAACACAGCAAGCCTCTTCTTCTCTTTGTTTTTAGGTGGAGGTGGAAGTGTCTTACTGTCTTTTGTTCTTCACAGGGTTACACATCGTTCTGGAATGATTGCATCTCCTCAGGATTGCGTGGCTGCATGTTAATCGAACTGGCACTGCGAGGGCGTCTTCAGCTAGAGGCCTGTGGAATGAGGCGCAAAAGTCTATTGACAAGAAAGGTGAGCGGAGGAAAGTGGTCACACTTGCTTTTGTGTCATGTTCCAGGCAATGCAGTAGCTATAAATTACAGCCAGTGGCAAGGAAATGGCAAGGAAAGACTTTTTTTTTTCCCCTTCCCCACGAATTAGAGATCCTGAGTAGTGACTTACGTTACATGCACGGAGTTACTACCTAAACTGTTTAAAAGGTGAGCTGAAGTGCCCTATAAAACCTTCTGTACTCGTTCTCAGCTCCTGTTTGTTCTCTTGACGTGTTCCTGCTGCTGTGGGGAACCTTACACAATCAGCTGGCAGTGGCTGTGGCCAGGGTGCGGTGGCAGCAGTTGCTGCTGGGAGCCAGCAGCACCAGTTGTAATCTGCCGAAGGAACTGGCTTTTGCAATGTGGGCGAGATGCGGGCTGTGGCTGAGACGGCCGGCTAACTGACAACGAGCCAGATGTATCCTGCAAGCCACCGCTTTGATGCTGGTGTGCACAGTATGCTTTGCTTTCCTTTTCCTTATGAGAAGGAAACATCCTTGTACCTTGGGCCCCTGAGAACACAAAACTTACCGAGCTGAAGCATGTGACTGGTGTGTTAAATTGGTTGTACTCGCTGACCTTTAAGATGGGCACATTTTTAAGGTTCTTTATTGAATTAGGCTGAAGACTTGAAGCTTTAATTTATTACTTTTGCTGCTGGATTTTTCCTTAGTACAAAATGTGCAAAGTCACACTGTTTGAAGAATTTTTACTTCATCAGCATTAGTAGATACTTGTAAAATAAGTTTATTGAATACACGGTCAAATATTTCTATCCACCACAAATAAATTCTCTTTCATAGCCTATTTCCCTGTCAATATTACACTTTGCTGATTTTTTTTTTTAAAGGAAAGCTTCCAAATTCCGTAACCTTCTCCCAGCTTCCTTCTCTTCTGAAGAATTGAACCTCTGTTCAAGCAAACAGCTCCTACTTCTTTTAGCTTCATTTAAGCATATTCAGCACTGATTAGTTTGCACAATTTTTTTTTTTTTTCCCCACGAAGCTTTTGGCTCCTTAGGCATTCAGGAATGTTCTTTAGCAGTTATTTTCTTTCTATGCAAACCTTGTCAGGTCTGTCTAACTGAAGTTTTAACTGTGCTTTTTTTAGGAAAATGGAGAAGTAACTTGTGCATATATTTATTACAGTATACAAACCAAATTCTTATCTGCCCCCCCCTTTTTTAAATTTTGTGTGATTTTTGGGGGTGGGTCTGTGTCTGTTTTTTGTTTTTTGTTTTTTTTCTTTAAGGAGAGCTAAAAGCTACCTATTATTCAATGCTTTGTTCTTTTTGTTATTGTAAGAAAACTTAAAGATTTTTTTTCAAGCAGGAGCATTCTGTGAAGAAGATTTAATATAAAGTTCAAATGAAAATTGATTTCTGCTTTCAGAATTTCATGCAAGTTAAATCCCTAACTACTGATATCTATGTTTCTTCTCTCCTGCCCCACCTCTCAGTTCAGAAATCATTCTCGTGTTGTTTCTCATCTTATTTGAAGTCTTGCATTGTACCAAATTGCAGTCTTGTTCCCGTGTTTGCTAGATTTATGTGCCTCAACTCAAGCTTAAAACTCAAGTGTCCACCTCCACCCCTTTGGTACAAGCTTGCAGGCTTTGCTCACTCTGACCTCACTGATTTTTCTGTGAATTAAATACCATGGTTAGTGAGTGGAATGAGCTGTCTAGTTGTACCCAAGGTTGTGATTCAGTGAGGTGGAGCTTCAGTGGCAATATCGCTTTATATAGCCTCTGCCCCTCAAGCTAACCCTTCTTCTGCCCTCCCCAGTCCTTCCTGGGACTTTGCAGGAAGGCAGAAGCTCCTGAATACTCAAAGCTCTGATTTGTGAATCAAAACCCTTTATCTTACAGCCATGGTCTGAAGGGGGAGTTTCTTTCAGTTACATCACTTGGTGCTGCAGCTGAGAAGAGTAGCCCTGTCTTTGCAAGGAAGCTTATTATTTCTACAGTCTCTTTTAGGTTTTTACTAGTGTTCGTGCAGCCTTGTCAGGTAATCGCTCTGGCTGAAAACTAATTCACTTATCTGATCAGTTAAATTTTTACTTGAATCATTTTCTTGGTCTTGTCATCAGATGGGGCACAAGTGAGACCACTGGCACAAGCAGTAAGCTGAGAAGCAGAGGAGGGTAGAACTAGTTCTTTGGGCAGTAGTGCAGATTCATAAACACGCTTGAATGCCAGAGACAAATGAGACTGAGAAACTGGCAGGCAGACTTGATGAACTTTAGTGAAACTTCTGAACGTCAATACGACACGTTTTTATGTTGCAACATCTTTGTAAATTTGGCTTGGGAGTATTATAATCACTGTGTTGTTTTGGAGTTCTATCTGCTGATGGTATTGCTGCTGGAAACAAATACATGAAAGTTGAGGTTTGTATGTAAATAGAGCAATTTCTAAGACTAATGGTTATTGAAGATGGAAAATGGGCACTCTATGCTGCCTTACTGTGTCAGAAAGCAAAACCAATAATTACAGTTTTTTGAAAGAAAAATCTCAAATCCCTGGTGGATTAACTTCAGTATTTTATAACTGATAATTCTGATTCATGCACGAGCAATTCTTTTTATTATTATTATTAAAACTAAATAATGAAGAGTTTACTAAAAAAAAATCCATGCATGAGGTGCTTCATCTTTAGCATTGCTTGATTGCAAAGCTGCATTGTGGAAAATGCAAATTAAATACTCTATAATTGAAATGTTCTTAGCAGTCAGATACCAGGCAAAGCAAGTACATGATGAATTACTGAAAAATTGGGATAAAGAAAGACTTCTGTAATAGGACTAAGGTTTATCATCTCTGAAGAACCAGGTTCTTAGTTTCTTTCTCTACCTTAGCTCATCTATTAAGAAGAGGAAAATATTCCCCCTTGTGGATACTTAGTCTTCTATGATGATTTAATTCACAAGATGCCCAGCCCACTCAATTTCCCACTCTCCTTGTGCTCTAATCTCCCTGGAGAGCATGAACCAAGAGACGTTGGTCAATAAATCCTTGTTCGAGGAAGAGCAGATCCATGAACGTAGGAGAGAGGTGGCTGAGCTCCCATTATTGCTCGTCTCCATGTGTTGAGAAAAGGAGGGGAAGAGAAATACGGGGGAAGTATGAACCAAAATACTTCTGTTTGAGGGAAAGGATAATTGGAAGAGTCTGTACAGTGAATATTCAGTGTAGCACAGAATGAGAAGAAACAGTGCTTTATTGCCTGGCTGCAGAGAATGGTAAACTTGGAGGCAAAATTGCCATGTTTTGTGGCTTCACAAGAGCTTAGGAGTCCTGACTGAGTTGAATGGAAGAGTCTATGCTCCTTACAGCTCTTCCCTTTAAATGCCTGTATGTTTAGGCTCAGACTGTCGTGATGGATTATATTAAGACTAACTTCTTAAACTTCCTTGCAGTGGTAGTAAAAACTATCTTAATCCCAAATAAGCAAGGAAAGCTGTTTTCTAAACTTTTGAAGAAATCTTTTTTCAAAAATGCTCTGAAGTCTGGGGTGTATCTCTTAAGTGTGTGCGTGTGTGTGTGTGTGTGGTGGTTGTTTTTAATAAAACAAGTCAGTAACTTGACTTTGCATCTTATCTGTTAAAGTGAGATGGTGAGCAGTAGTGTGCTACCAACTGCAGGAGGCTGGAGCTAGCCACTGTAACTAAGGGTGCTGTGAAATTAATCATATGGGACACTTCAAAGAAACTAAAATTTTGCTGGAATGTCAGTTTTGAAAAGAAGATAAATATGTTGGGTGGTTTTGGCTAATTATTAAAGGAATACATCAAAGGTGGCTATTTATAGAGCAGGATCTAGCAACTAAAAACTCAACTTGAAATATGCTCCTGTGTAATTAAAGAATAGAAACTTTCAAAAGTTCAGAAAAACTTGGTATATCTTGCAGTTTTATATAATGTCCTTATGTGGTTAATGAAGTTTTTGAGTGAAGCTACAGTACAAGCTTGTAAATCAGAAAGATAAATACGTGGTGTTGTGTGTGTTTGGTTTCAAGTAGGGATTGTCTGGACTAAAATTAAACCCTCAACTCCTGATTGCTACCCACTTTGCAAGAATATTTTACATGCTTTATTTTTGTATGTGAACAAACCTTTTTAGCCTGTCGTTGACTGTTTCATTCTTGCTGATTTAATACAATTTTTATTTTTAGTGCTTTATACACACTATCTAAAATGGACATAATATTCCAGCTCTGACCTGATAGGTATTCACAAAGATCTTTCCTACAGTTTTCCTGTTAATATAGCTTAGAATGAAATTTGCACTTTGCCAGAAGACTTGGCTTTTGTTGATTCATTTGGTTTTTAGTCTACTGCTAGAATTACTAGATGGTTTTCTGCCATTCTGAATTAAGTAGTCATTTATTATATCTTTCCTATTTGTTCCCTGTTTCTCACTCTGACTAAATACTTTGCATTTCTTCCTGATTTCATCTCGTTGTCCTTGGACACATCTCCAGTTAAGGATCATCTTGCCATTATGAAGCTGTCTTACCATTGCAACTTGTTTCTGTTCAGTGTTATCTACAGACCCTATGAGAATATATTCTAGTCTGTTTGTAGTAAGGATTATTAGAACTACAGATCTAAACTTGGGATGCATTTCAGTGGAACAGGCACCTTTCTGACTACTGGGAAGCTTCACTAAAAATAAGATCTTCTACCCGCTGCTGCTCCTTTAAATGTGGAATTGTTTTGATGTGGTTGACTTTTTCTTTGTTTCTTGTTATCTCTTCACCTGATGCTCATCAAGCGCTAACTTATAAAACAATTTAAATTGCCAGATTTAATCATTATTTTCATAAGCAGCTTTAAAACTGAAGTAATTCTTCTTTTCCTGAAGAAATACAGTGTTTTTCAAGGGGGAGAGGGGTCTTTTAATTAAAATATATTGACTTGGGCTAATTAAATCCATATGTTTTTAGTTTGGTGCTGTTGTCTTTAACCAGAAGAAAATGGTATTTGCACAAGGTTTATATAACTGCTTGTACTGGTAAACAAGCAGTTACTCGAGTTCTTACATTTTATTATGTTACTGCGAATGATTTTCTTTCTCCTGTGCTCTCTTGGGGAAAGAACTCAATTAAACCATTTTAGAATTTATTAAATAACAAACAAACCCCTGTAATATGTAATATCATTTATTGTACATATTTGCTTAACATGTATATATTAACTGTTAGTGGATGGAATGTAATATTGCTGGTCAGCATTTTCTTCAGAGCTGTAAAACTTACAGATGTTGTCTTGAACCTATTTTTATCCATTGATCTATGGAAGAAAACCAATTTTCCTGTGTTTTCAGTTTCTAATTGATTTCTCAGTTTCATGTGGCCTAATTGTTTAACTGCAGTATTTTGAATAAATTGATTTGAAGCAGTAAAATAGACTGCCATCAGAGAGCAGTTTAACACTGTAGCATACTTTGTTTTGAGGAGGAAGTGAAGGACCTAGCCAGGTCAGTGGATTATATTCCTTAAATAAATAAATATATATATGTGAAGTATTAAGCATGTATTAATGCTATAATTTTAGTTAATTAACCTTAAATTTAGGTTATAGATAACTGACTTAACATAGCCTTTTGTAATTAGTCTTGAATAGTTTTTTAACAACTACATTTTTAAAAGCCTGAATATTCTTAAGGATTTGTCACTTCTTTAATTTTCCTTTTGTTCTGGTAACAGTTAGATTTTCCTGGTTTTTATTGTTAGACGTTTGTGGTATATGAACTAAGTGAAAATACTGACTGTGTTTCATTCTGTCTTAGGTGATTTGCAAGTCAGATGCTCCTACAGGGGATGTTCTGCTTGATGAAGCTCTGAAACACATAAAAGAGACCCAGCCTCCTGAAACAGTACAAAATTGGATTGAACTGCTTAGTGGTAAGCCTTGGACATAATGTATTTGCTTTTTTTCCCCTCAATTAAGCTAGTTGTATGGCATCACTAGAGATTACACTGTAAGATTTTGGAGAACAAATTATGCAAAAATGTAATTAGTCTGTCCTCTAGAGTAGTCTCTTGTTGATTGTAGCCTTTAATCAAATATAAGTAACTGTTGCTTTTGACATAAGTTGGTACAGTGTCAGAGAACATCTCAACTCTGGAAGAGGTGTCTTCTGCTGAATCTGAAGTGAATCAGGACTATGCCCTGGAGGTACATAACTGCCTTTCTCTGGAACTGGAAATAAGGGCTAGTGGAAGTTTGGTGTATAACCGTATGGATTTGGTATTCAGAGCTTTTGATAAGGCAAGAAGATAAGGAGCTCGCTGTTCAGATGTAAAAATTGAGGGTGAAAATTCAGCCATCAATCATAAAGAAACAATAAAGAGGAGTTCTCTTTTTCCACTAACTGGAGAAATGTAGCAAATATATTTAAATATATATTTCTGGTTGTTCAAAACAAAGGATTTGAGATGAGTACTTTGTGCACAGCTTTTCCTGTAAAGCTAGTAAATTGTTGCCTCCCCCCCCCCCCCCCCCCCAAAAAAAAAAAAAAAAAAAAAAAAAAAAAAAAAAANTGTCAGTTAGATTTCATTTAATTTTGCAGTTAACACTTTTCCTATACATCTCCAACAGTTGTATTCTCAGGCTGCATAAATTAAGCTGAAAAGACCAACGGCCAAAAGCATGTAGCACTGTTTTTTTTTTTTTCCTGTAGCCAAAATTCATTACTAAGGCTTGTCTGTTTCTACAAAACACACAAAATGCAGCTTCCCTGGAGTAGATCAGAGCTGTACGTCAGTTGTGTGAGCAGTGCAGGAAGAAAGAAAATCACTGTTTTGTCAACAACGTGACTTTGGGAGGTGGGGGTTAATGAGACTTGAAGTTGTTTATCTAAATCCATTTGTTACTTGTAACAACAGATAAGTATGAATTTAAAAAATGAGCAAAACTTCTCCAAGTTTCTCTGCTTTCTTGTTTTCTTTATGTTCTTCCCATTTGTCCTGTACCACCTGAAAACAGCCTTCCTTGTGCTTTCATGTTTTCTTGCACAGTTCATACAGTGTCCTTGACATTCCTTCCTTCTTGTACCGTGAGCATTTGTAAAAGTGGGGAGAGGAGAACAAAACATTTCTTGTCAGTAGGGGGCATGGCTGCTGCACATCCCTGCAGTTTAGTCTGTTCTTGCTCTGCACTCCTTCACTTCTACAGCTTGCAAAAACAATTCTTTTCCTTCTCCCAAATACATAATTTGCACTGACCTTGTCTCCCAGTGCAGTGCACATCAAGTTAGTACTGATTCAGAAAAGGTCAGCTAATGAATGAACAATGTTGTAGGTTTCCTTGAGGCATGATCCTGCTAAGCTGTGTCTCTGGGAAGATTATTATCGTTAGTGCTGTGGCTGAGACTTGGATCAATCCTTTTTACTTGCACATGGGTATTTAATTACTAGTTCTTCGATGGCGTTAGGGTTCTCTGCATTTCCAATGGTTAAAAGAACTGCCCTATGAAGATTTTTTTTTCTTTTTTATAAATTCTTTTAGAGTTTTACTTTAGGGCCTGATTCTGGAAAATAGCTACTCCAGCCGTAGTTATCACAGATGCAGAGAATGCTGCTTAAAGCTCCAGTACATGGGAGTTCAAAGCCATCACAGAAATATTTGTATGGACATTTGAGGCCATGTTTGCCAGGCTGTTCTTGTTTATAAGGTAACCTCTAAGGGAAGCAAGTAAGGAATACAGAAGTTTGGATTGAAATGTCAGATCTTCCTGCAGCCGTAGCAAATATCTGTCCACATTTGAACAAGCGTCTGTGTAATGGTGGAGACTGGTCACAAGGTGTCCCCACAGTACTGATTTTTATTACCACATAGACACATCCACCTAACAAATTTAGAAGCATCTAGGAAATAGCCTTTGCTCTGTGAAATGCTATAAGGAGACTGCCTTTTTGGGGGCGTGGGGGGTGGTAGTTTCATTCATGGTCAAGCTGGGAGAAATCACCTCAGTGGGGTGTGGGACCTACAGGGACTTGCATAGCTCAGGCCTGCGTAGGTTCTTTACCTTTCACTATGCAGTTGGTGTCACCTCATTTCTATACTTAACTCGGCTGTTACTTGGATGCAGTTTGTCACCTTCCATCACAATGGGAGAAACCTTAAATTCATCTGTGTTTTTCTTCTTAGTATTGAAAGCTAACCAAAGACTTAAAAAAAAAAAAAAAAAAAAAAAAAAAAACTT
>VXAA01000605.1:308231-329577 GCA_013399115.1 Anseranas semipalmata
AAAAAAGCTGTCTAAAATAGAAACAAATTGCTAGAAGTTGTCATATTGTTTATGGAAAAAACACTTCTACATGTTAAATATTTAATGCTGTTTCTTCCCTTGCCTCTTAAAGTGCATAGGCTCTTTAATATCAGGAGGAGATTTTAATACTTAAATACTGAGGTAAGCTGGACCTAAAAATTTCAGCTGAAGTAAACTTTTAAGCAAAGAAGGATTTCTCAATGCTTAACAACTTCAGCTTTATCAGTAGCTGCTGATGTATTATTTTGTGCTTTAAGTGCACGCATGTGCTCTAAAGTGCCCATGTCTTCTGCCATAACAGAAAGCATTAGAAATAATTTTCACAGGACCATCAAAGTCCCCTAACGTGTGTGCTCCTGTGTACACCCACCCACCCACGCTCACACAGTGCATGTCTCTGTTCCTCCTTGGAGGGAGCAGAAATGGAGAGAAGAGCATAAACCTGAAGAAATAAGAAAAGTGAGGAAGGCATATAGGATAGGTGTGCATTAGCTTGTCTTTGTGGCAGAAATAATGTCCATGATGCTTCTTTCAGTCCCTGAATTGACAAAGGCTGGAAGCAGACAAGGTTGGAGGAGATGCTTTTTTTTAATTATTTTTATTTTTATGGTTACTATTTAAACAACAAAAAAGTCTTCATGACTTTTTTCTTCAGTACAGGAGTGCTTATTTGTCATATCCTTGTTCGTGACATGGCTTAGCTAGTGTTTCATCCCAGCTTTAAAAGTACAGTGAAACTCCTCAAAGAGGCTCTCGTGGTCTCTATGGATGTATCTAGATAGGTCAGAGATCAGAGAAACGCTGACACGAGCACACTATCTTAGTGTAAGAGTCAGCTATATGAATTTGACAGCTCATTCTGCACCACAGGAGGGGAAGAAAATCACTGTAATAGTACAGCTTAGATTTTACCTGACTGTTGGCTTTTTTGTTTGCTTTTTTTAGGTGAAACATGGAACCCATTAAAGTTGCACTACCAGTTACGAAATGTCCGTGAACGGTTAGCTAAAAATCTAGTGGAAAAAGGTGTACTGACAACAGAGAAACAGAACTTCCTTCTTTTTGACATGACTACGCACCCGCTCACCAACAACAATATCAAACAGCGCCTCATCAAGAAGGTTCAAGAAGCAGTTCTTGACAAATGGGTGAACGACCCCCACCGCATGGACAAGCGCTTGCTGGCACTCGTTTATTTAGCCCATGCTTCAGATGTTCTGGAGAACGCTTTTGCCCCCCTTTTGGATGAGCAGTATGATTTAGCCACAAAGAGAGTGCGGCAGCTCCTGGATTTAGACCCTGAGGTTGAATGTATGAAAGCCAACACGAATGAGGTTCTGTGGGCTGTTGTAGCAGCTTTCACAAAATAACTGCAATCAGACTGAAGTGTTCTCTTTTCTTTCATGTAAACCAGTTGTTTCTCTTCTATTGACTATTCATGTTTTCTGTAATTTGTACCTTCTCACATGAATCGGCTCTTGTTTAATGGGAATTATAAGTGGTGTATTCCCTCCTTCTCTGTGCATCTGTATACAGGATTCTGCTGGTACAAGAGACCTTCCTGTTTAAAACAACAACAGAAAAAGGTTTTACTGCCATATTGGCATTCCATTACCTATTAAATTTGAGTTATCTGAAATATTTCAGTTACTCTATTTTTCATCTTATTGTTACTGAAGTGGTTTAACATGGAAAGCACCTCGAGGAAATGTGCATGCAATTGGATCACTAGTCTCAGCTGACACAGAGGTGTGCATGCATCAGTACTTCTGCAGTACAATTCATAACAGATCAAAAAGGGCCTTCTTAAATCACCAAAGCTCCATGTTGAAGTGTCTGTCAGGGCATTTTATACAGATATCGTTTCAATTATATCTAACAAAATTACTTTAAAAGCAGAAATTCCATTTAGCAGCTTTGTCACTAGTTCCTGTAAAATGCCCCATAAATTTTACTTTTCATGTAAGTCTCTTGTGTACTTATAATTTCATTAGAATGATAGCTGAGTCACAAGGCTAGTGTAGAAAGGTCCAATTGTTTCATAAACCAGTTTTGGGATGGGATACATTCCATTATATTGTATATATAGTTCAAGTTGTGTATTAACAACTGCCCCATCTTAGTATTTTGCAAGATCTACTTAGTTGTACACCTGGTGCCCCTTACTTGCTGTCAGTCATTGCCATTTGGTGGAAAGAAAGGCCTCTTATAAAGAGCATGTATGTGAAAGCTGTTTGTTTCCAGTGTCTGCGGAGTTTGCCATCCAGGTATTCTCTGTCTATGCATTGCCTTTGATAATTAGTGTACGGAAAGAGACCACTTTCTGTCATTGTTCTTTTTTTTTTTTTCCCCCTCCTGTATGGAAGAGGCTTGTGACCAGTGCAATTCTTGAGTGCAGTTTTTAATTTTGTTTGTACACAAGTAAATGTTTGTCTCTTAAATGTCATAATCTATTTTACATTTTAAAAACAGTCAGTCCTAGCAGGTGTTGCATGTAAATGGTTAGCAAGTAATGACTGCAGTTCAGATGATTAAGATTTCTGTAATGGGACACTCTACTATATTTTAATTTTTATATACAATTATGCTGATTAGCACACTTGTAAAAAAAAAAAACAAAAAACAAAAAAACAAAAAAACAACAATTAGATAAAACTTTGGCTTTTTAAAATTTATTGCCTCTTTACCACTGCTTGTTACATCTCCCATTGGTCTCACAGTGTAAATATTATGCATTGAACAAATTAAGCATTGATTTATATATTTTTTTCCTCATAATGCAGATTTATAGCGGGGCTTACAGGTGTTTAGAAACTTTATTGGTTAATATTCAGAGCAAGAATACTAGATGGTGTATAACTGTAGAGTTGAAATTTAAGAGATCCCTTAATCTGTATACTAGCTTTTTACCTACAGTAAATAAACTATGATCTTGAAAGTGCCTGAAACAGAGCAAGCATGTCATTTTTATTTTTTGTTGCTAATTAGAAAGGTTTTATTGCTTAACTAAAAGCTTTAGTTAATATCCTTCTTATTAGAAAGGGCGAGTTTATATTAAGTAGATCAAACTGACCTAACCAGCGGTGTCGCTTAGATCTGCAGGGTTCGTGACCGAGACAGGCTGAGTTAGCGTATGAGTGTGCAGCCGTGCCCGCCATGGGTAGACCCATCTTTAGCACAACTCTACAGCCTCATCTGTGACTGGACTTCCAATTTTGCACTTCATTTCAAATCATTTAGATGCTTAAGTAGTTGACTTTAAAATACAACTTAAATTCATCATACCTAAGTAACCTTTTTTTAATAAAGGTTTCTAAAATATGGTCCTTAACATTTAATGTCACACTGTTCTTTCAGTTCTTTAATGCTGTTTCTTTAGAAAAATGAAATTAAAAGTATATTGTAAGGTATTTCAAACTCTGGTTTACAAATAAAAAGATAAACAGTGTTTTCTCAGTTGTAAAATGCTGTGTTTAAAACTTTGAGGAGCTTGGGCATGAACTTTCAGCTTGGACATTTATTTTAAACTTTTTCAAAACATGATTGTTTAAGTGGAGGAAAAATGAAAGTTGCTGTGTTGCTCTTATATTTGACAGCTTACAGAATACTTTCTGTACTTGATAGTATATGCTAACTCGCTGCTTTCATTATCGTGATGTTTTCTCATTTTCTGTAGATGTCTGAGAGGAGAAAAAAAAAATTAGCTGGCAAGGTCAGAGAAATAGTGAAGTATTCAGGAGCAAGTTGAGTGAAATGTACTTCAGACTGACAGTATCTTTTCGTAATCCCTTTTCTGTCCTTTCTTCATTCTGTATTTATGTTCCTGCTGGGTTTCACGTTAGGTTGTGGAAGATAGAGGGGTTTTGTCTTCCTTAGAGCCAATATGTTTTAAAATGTCACCCTTCTTTAACCACCTCTAGAGAGAGGTTTCCACTCCCACATAGAAGATAACTCCCTGCAATATTTATCACCTTTATTTTCCTTCAAGGTAGAACCTGTGTGATAGGGAGAGCTCATATTAGGTGTATCACAGAACCCTGTGGTAGGTTTGGTGTAAGTAACAAGTGGTTTGTGAAGAGCGATGGTATCTTTTGCTAGACCACCTGATATAAACCTGGGTGTGGGGGGGAAATAGAGGAGCTTTTGGAGTCTTCATGTCCAATGTGCTTTTAAAAAAAAAAGAAAAAAAAAAAAGCCTCATGGGTGCTACCAGACCTTAAATCTAACAATGAAGGTAAGTTTGGTATGTTAATAGGGACTGATTTAGCAAACATCCTTGCCTTTGTTGCTATTTCAGGTTCTAGTAAAATGGTTGAACGTGGGAGACTGTTGTGCTGAGTTTCAGGTACCCTTCATTTTGGCTGCCCCGGGTCCAGTTCTCACTGGCTGCTTAAAGTGAAGATGGTTGTCTATAGCCTGAAGAACCTGAACCTCAGGGGGCAATAGGTGTTATTCAGGGATTCATTCTTTTAAAACAAACTTCCAAGTTAATCTCAAAAACAGGATCTTGAAGGATAAATCCACAAGTGGCATAGACATATACATTTAGTTTTACAGTCCTTGAGATTTACATCCTCCTCTCCTGTGTTTCTAGAGATGACTTTACAGTGCTCCTATATGAGGTGTTAGTGAAAACTCTGTGCCATGCATGATGCTTTCGAGGTGAAAGTTGCATAAATTGGCTATAAAAGACTGGTGACCGAGTGCTCATGTGTTCATGCCCATTTCTCCTACAAAGTGAAGATATGTATTAACTAATGTGTTCTCTGTGAACTGGACTGAATCTGTACTGAAACAAAATAAAGCACCCTTTCAAGCTATGAGCTGCAAGTGGTAAATGTGTATCACATGCATGCAATACCTGAAGGATTTTTTTCATTTGTTCAGTAGTTTACGAGTATTTTTGCTAAGGTTCTGGTCTTCACCAGTTGGGGAAATGGAACTTTTCAGATTTCCATTTCAGTTCTATCTAAACTTAGCTTCAGGCACTTCAGATAGTTAAAGCCTGTTTGTGTCCTAATTTCCCCCTATTGTGTTCATCTATCTGTATGGACAGGGGTTTCCAGGTTTGGAGAAGTACACGTTTCTTGAAAATAACTCATTTATTCTGTGGTAATGCATAATTTCTACAACAGTTTAATTAGGGAAGGAGTTGCTGCTAAGTGCTTTGTAAGTGTCAAATATAAAAGTGTGATTTCAAGTGGCCTTCTTGGGTAGGAGGGGAGGATCTTCTTGGGTAGGACGGGAAGAAATATGTTCAGATCTACTGCCTGTATTCATCTCTGAACAAGATCTGGAGTTTCCTCTCATCGGGTCTTTTTTTCTCCTTTCTACAAAGCAGCAACACAAAGCCCATGAAAAGCTAAGAAATGCCTTCTGACTCAGGAGGAGGAGAAGCTTCTGTAGAAACAGAAGAAAAGCTAGCTTCTAAGACAGCAGAAAAAATGGGGAAAGAAACACTGATGAGTGGTAGCCTTTGTTTTCCCCCCCCACTCCCTTTCTGAACATCCAAACTGCTTGCTGTTTCTATTTTTTTTTTCCTCTGAAAACTTTGGCACCTGGTCTTCCTTGTTTCTTTTCCCTCTTTCTTGGTGACTTTCTCTTTTGTTCTCACAATGAATGTGTACTAACTTTGAACCTCAGATGTTTCCACTCCTGCCTTTTTATTATTAATCTTTTTATTGCCTTCAGTTTTAGAGTCAACTTGAGCTCAGCTCTCCATTACCTTGTCCTCAGAGTTGCTTTCACCTCTTCTCTGATTCACTGCTGATGCTTCGAGGAACCTCCCCGTCTTCAACAAATACCTTTGTCTACGCTAGCTGCCTCGGTGGCTCAACTAAGGCAGCTGGCTTTCTGATACGGCTTATAAGACGTGGTTTGTTAAGATGAACAAAAACTGATGCTAATTTACATTGAAAAAGCTCTTTGCTTGCTTCAAAAGCAAGCTTTTGTCCATGCAACAGGGAGGACTTAGAGCTGAGTCTCATGACTTTTGCCAGTTCTCTAATGTAAGTAGGTCTTGTTCCCGAGTCAGTGCTCTAAGGACTTGCTATCTCCTTACTCAAGATTTTCTTGTACGGGGGGCATATGCAAGATTAATTTTCCCTTTTGGGCTATCAACTTGTTTAAATAAAAGGGTGAGTTTGTGCTGCTGCTCTAAGAAGCATCTTCTCTAGTTGGCTGTTCATTTTTATGGAAGTTGTAGACAAATTATTTTGAAGGCTGCTTCGTTTCTATAAAGGCATAAGTAGGAGAAGAAAGAGGCGTAGATACGCTTATGGTGTGATCACATAAGTCCTGCATTCCTGGCAAAACAGACTGAAATATTTCATTTTCCATTTTTCCTGTCGACTCCCAGTACATCGCTCAGTTCCATCCCTTCTGGTGCATTTGATGTCTACTGAGATGGGATTTGCCATCACCTAATGCACTAGTCCAGCAGGATTTAGCACAGGTTGCCATTCTCTACTCCTTCCTTTTGTACATTTCTTCTTTTTCTCTTTGCCCTGGGATTGATCTTGAAGGTAGGTGTTAGGAGAAGACTTCAGTGTTGTATTATAAAGTAAAATGGCATGGAGTTCGTAAGCTTTCTTTGCCACTATCAGTGTCTTTACAGGTCCTTTGTTTTCTGCCTGTTCAAATGGAATCGTGTTACAACTAGCTTTTAGGATTCTGCTCTGCCTCCTTAATCTCCGGAAGACTTCAGTCACTTCTGAAAGCAAGATTTAGCTAGGTCATGTGTAAGTTTTGCAATGCTAGGCAGAACAACGCCTACACACCATTAAAAATCTCAGGCCCTATGTTCAGAGGATTTGCAGAAGAAATTTGGCAAAACCAGGTCACTTCTCCAAGCAGCAATCTCGCAGTAACCCACCTCAGCTGTGGAGAAGTCAACTTGATGGAGAAGTTGCGCTGGTGAACAAAAACGGCTCCAAGAGGGCTTCCTCTCCTGGAAAGGCCTGAGATTCCTGAGGCATCTTATGCAATGTTCTTAATGGCATTTCGAAAAGCTCTTGCATGGGTACGTGCTTTGCTGCGCTTTGCCCCACGCCCGTGTGAAAGCCAAGTTGCCATGGGCCAGAGGCGAGTAAGCTGTGGTGCTGCTCTCGGTCGGGGCAGGCTGTGAGCTGTGACGGCTCCGCCGTGCACCTGAGCATCTTCCCCTGGAGGCTTCTCGCAGGGATCCTGCCCCACAGGCACCAGGGAGACGTCTGGGGCCGCAGCATATCCCCGAGCGTGGTGGAGGAGGCCACAGAGCTGTGCATGGAGGGGTCTGGCTTGCACCCACCGCTCGATACACTGCAGATGTGTCTGGGGCCATGCTCGTGCCTGCGTGGGAGAGGAACAGTCGACCGTTCACAAAGGTTTCAGTCATCCAGGAAAACAGCACGTCATGGGGCTGAGCGGTTGTGCTTGAAACGGAGTGCCTGTGACCTTCCATAAACTGGAATATATACAAATAAAACAGGCTGAAATAAAATGGAATTATAAACACATTTAGAATAACAACTGAGCTCTGTCTGTTGGATGCATTTGCAAACAGGAAATGGAGCTAAATTCACTGCATTAATAAATTGCTTGCTGCAAATATGTTGCCTGATGTTAGGCACCAGTGCTGAGAGCAGTCCAGCTGAAGATTTACATGTATTTTAATATACCCAAATCCGAGACACTCAGCTAAAGCGTTACAGGATCCCTTCTGCATGAGCAGCACTGACATGCAGGGGGATTTGTGCACAGCACTTACAGATGGGCATTTAACCTAACTTCTTACATTCTTTGAGAAGAAGCAGTCTTCTTCTGTTTGTACTAAAGTATCCTCTTTTTTCCCACTTTTATAGAGAATGGACAGGATGTGCTGCCAAGATCACGTTGGCTGACGGTCAGCACAAGGGTTAAGGATTTGTGAGCCACGAGCAGCAGAAATATCTCGTACATTTTCATTTACCCTGCATGACGACGGAGAGAAGCGCCTATTGCTTCAGCTTTAATTGAAGTGCATCTTCAGAAGGCAATTGCTTAGAAGATAACTAAAGGTACGAGCAGGTTGGTGACTGTCCTGCTCTTAGCATGTCTCGCAGGCAATGTTCATCAGCTGCACAGAAAAGAGTTGAGAAACCCGAGCGTCCACCCTGCGGGGTTACGGTAATGAGCGGGGTTTGAGTCTGCTCGGTCCTCAGCCCTTGAGCTGTGCAGTCGGATGAGCCCCAGCTCTCCCACACCCGCCCGGGGCTCGCAGATTTGCTGCTGGCTGGTTTCAGACGTGCAGCCAATTGCCCAGGCTGCCCTGGAGGCTCCTCTCCTCCCGGGCTTGTCTCCTCTCCAGGCGCTGGGAGCCCCGGGGCTCCCTGCACCCAGCGCTGCAGGTCCAGAGGGCTGGCGAGGGAGCTGCACGTACCCGTAGCGAACGCCATGGGTCCATCAGCGAGTGAGGGAGACGACCAACATCAAACATGGAAAATGCTGGAAAAGCCTAAACCGGAGCTCGGTGTGTGCCCTGATAGCTTGGGATGGAGGGGGGCAGCCAGCAGTGGGACTGCTCGGAGAGGCTGCTGGAGGTACGTAGATCCATGGGGCTGGGGGGGCTGAGAGTGATGGTGAGCTCCAGCCAGGAGAACCCAGAGCAACTGGGGGAGGCCCTAGGGGATGGGGAAAAGAGAAATGTTACGCCTGTCATTAGGTCAGGGACCATGGCGCAGTCAGACTTGTCTTGAGTGCCAGCCACGGGAAGCACGTCCTCTCGAGTCCATTTCCAGCGTCTAACAGAGAAGGAGGTACGTGGCAGTGGCCGAAGATTTATGAAGTGCAAGCTGTGCCTGACCACCTCAGCTGCCTCCTGTGATGGACGGCAGGCTATGGGGACTGGGGAGGCAGTGACTATAAGAGCACTTGGCTTCAGTGAGGCTTTCAACACCATCTCCGCAGCACGCTCGTAAGGAAGCTGTGGAAGTACGGGCTGGAAGGCCGGACTGTTAGGTGAGGTGAGGACTGGCTGGACCACTGGGCTCCTGTAGTAGACTGGGGCTAGTATTGTTCAGCAGCTTCACTAGGCACATGAGGAGACAAAGAGCATCTTCGGAAAAGTTGTGGAGGATACAAAGTTAGGGGAGAGTGGCTGACATGCCAAAGGGATGAGCTTCCATTCAGAGGGACACAGACAAACTTGTCTGGGATGACAGACATCTGAGGAAGTTCAGCAAGGAGAAGTGCAGAGTCCTGTATCTGGTGTGGAAAAAAACTAATGCACCAGTTCAGGCTGGGAGCAGGCCACGGGACATGTTGACTATAAGCCACCAGGACACTCTCTTCACAATATGAAGAAGGTGACCAACAGTTTGAAGGAAGTTGCTAGCCCCCTATTCTCCGCACTGGAGATCTCATCCACATCAGGAATGCCAGTGTCCATCTTTGAGTCCCCTGGCTCAAAAAGGATGTTGAGAAAATAAGATCTAGCAAAGGGCTACCAGGATGGCCATGGGTCTCAGGGATGTGGCCTACAAGAAGAGGTAGAGAGGGCTGGGATTGTTTAGTATGAGGAAGAGGAGGCCTAGGGGCCCTCTAACAGCAGCCCACAACTACCTGGGAGGGAGTTACAAACATTACAGCAAGCAGCTGATCTCAGTAGTAGCAGATAATACACCAGAGAATGTCTTCATTTCTGGAGTGACGTGTCAGACATCCTCTCTGTTCATTTCTGACTCTAGAAATGAACACATCAAACAGCGGTGTTTCAGGTTGGACTTTAGGAAAATTTCTTCACTGGGAGGGTGATACAGCCCTGGGACAGGCTAACCAGAGGCCTTGTGGTAACTCCACCCTCAGAGGTCTTACACATTTGTCTAGTCACAGCCACAGCTGACCGGACCCAAAGATGGCAAAACCCTGCTCCACCCGGGAGTTGAGCTGGATGACCTCCAAAGATCAGGTGGTTGATGCCCCAGGCCTGTCAGTGTCCAAGAGGCATTTGGACAATGCCCTCAATAACATGCTTTAACTTTTGGTTAGCCCTGAAGTGGTCAGGCAGTTGGACTCGATGATCCCTGAAGGTCCCATTCAACGGAGCTGTCGGAATAGCTTGGGTTGAGAATTTTTTTGAGCTTCTGCAAAGTCATGCAAGTCCATGGATGTTATTTATAAAGTTGTTTCTCTACTTTGAGCATTTGCATCCCGTGTAGAAAGGATCTCTATTGTGGATACTGCTGTTAAACAAATGGAGGTGAGAAACTATTTTGCAAAAGCGTGAATTTCTAGGATATTTTCAGCAAACATATACATCTGTCACTTTCCTCAAAGTCAGGATTATGTATCTACACCAGTGAAATACTTGCCTTTCCTAACAAATACCCACCCCTATTTATGAAGGAGTATCAAGGAACGTAGAGGTGCAGCACAAACTTGTACTCCACGTGGAGGTCCCCACGTCCCAGTCTGTACACCACGAGACTCTCATTCACACCGTGGTTTTCAGTGTAGGTTCTTGGCATCTCTCATTCTGCAATTCAACTTTCCTAAAGCCAATAAACAAATTGCCACCTCCATTCAGCCTCCCTCGGGAAGAGAAAAAGGCTCGTGTCACTCCAGAAATGAACAGCCAGAGCACCCACAGAATTGCTGCTTTTTGGTATTCTGCTCTAAGCAGAAACATCAGCCAGGATCATTTACGGAGAATCAACAACAAAAAAGAGTCAAAAAGCAAACTCAGCTGCAATCACAGTTTGCCAAAGAGTTGATTCATATCATAAACTGTGGTAATTGTTTTTTAATATAATCAAGTGCACACATAGCTATGTAATTAAAAAGCATGTAGGCGTTCTAGATTTCTTTAGGAACTACCAAGCACTTTCAGTCTTGTTTTCTGTCTGCTTTGAGTCACCGGTGATGTGAAGCAACCTTTCTGAAGATCATTATAGTCTTTGGAAAAGGAAAGGGACAGTTTTAAAGCAGGTGTCCCATGTTAACACAAAGAACGATTTCCAGCTGCTGCTAGGACCTGGCGAGCATCCCCCCAGCTGGCTGGGGGCTTTGGCACATGGCTGGGATGAACCAGAGCAGAAGGGAAGGGAAGGGATAGAGCTGAGACCTCTTGGAGCACAGACCGACCCCAGCACCCAGGGAAATCGGTGGCTCTGCAAGTGCTTGCTGCCTTTGAAAGTCAGTTTGTTGTTCTCTCAATGCCTTTTTCTGTGTGGATACCTGGTCTCTTATAATCAGCTAGCTTTTATCTTAGTAGAGACCTTGTGTGTGTTTCGGTAAGGGCCTAACATTTAAGTTGCTTGGTTTGCTAACACATGAGCTGGACTTCCTAAGTTTCACATAAAATACAATTTCTTTTGGTACTTGTTACTTCTGGGACTGAAGAGGCGAACCTTGGTCTCTTACCTGTGATTTCGCTGAATATGTGACTTTGCTGTATTGTTAGCTTTCCTTTGTGACCTGTTACATTGCAGGGTTCTTATGCCCCCCCGAGAAAAAAAAAAAAAAGTGCTAAAATGCATAGTAGAGCATGCAAGTCAACTATTCCAGGTTGGAAGACTCATTGGGATATTTCTGCAAAGCCACCTCTTTACTCGCCTTGCTCCGAAATAGCTAGGTTCCTCCTCAAAACTGCAGGAGCTTGTGCTAAGGAAGGTGACTTTGAAGGAGGAGAGGGACTGCTGGCAAATCTCATCCAGTCTCCTGACCGAAAGCTGTGCCTGTTTCCCGCTGTGTGTCCTGGGTTTTGCCTAAATCAGATTTCCCAGGAAGGCATCCTGCCTTGATGTGAGGATAACAAGAGACTGGGAGCCTTGCATGTCTTCCGCTTCATGCTTGGGTAGTTTTGTTTGGATAGGGTTAACTCGGGGTGAACATTGTGCAGTTGTCCTGTGTTTGTAAGCCCGGTTTTCTGACTGTAACTCCCAGCCGTTATATTGTGATATTTTCCCTACAAAGATGCATTTATATCATAATTAAGCCACCTCCCAATGTTTTCAAAACCAGACTGAACAGCTTAAGCTCCTTAAGGGCATATCAGTACGGAAGAGTAGACAAGTCATGCTGGCACAATTGCACCAGTAAAACAAAACTGCGAGGCTCCAGCAGAGCTCCCCGCAAGGACACTTGTTTGGGGGTAGAAGCTCTTTTCTTTTAAAGATCTTCCAAAGGGATGTCGGTGGGAGGTGGTCGCCCATTGCTGTCTCCTGCCTGGGGCAGGATTTGGGGGTGGGCGAGCAGCACCTGGGCTTCAGCAGCAGCTCCACCCCGGCTGCCGCGTGTAGATGGGGAGATGCCCTGGGGAGGCTCCGTGCCACTTCCACGACCCCCTCGGATGTGGGACACGAGGTTTCATGGGGGCTAAAAAAGCTCGCGACTGTCCCCGGCGCTTCCCATCCCTCTGCATGAGCCCAGCACCCCGAGCACTGCTGAGACCCCGCTTGGCCCTGGCGGTTTGTGAGAATCATGAATTGCACTGCTGTAATGTATTATCAATCAGTTGTACAGAAGAGCCGTTTCTGATTTAAAACTCAAGGATAGGGCTGCCTCGGAGCTTTTTCTGTAAGTTCAGAGCAACCTGAACATCAAGACATGAAAGTTCACTGGAGCCTGTTTCAGCCTGTAAGTGGGTCACAAGACGCCGAAGCGCTGAGTGAAATAACACCCACGCAAATCAAATAAAAGAGTAGGTAACCTGTATTTAAAAAAGAATAGTCTTTCTGGGTGCCTTAGTCATAGATGTCTTAGGCATGAAACATTCAAGAGACCGAGCACTTAGTAGGGAAATGGCCGCAGAGGATGCCTCAAACCTAAGCACAAAATTATCAGGCTGACATTAGCAGGTAGATCACCTTCCCTCGATGCTCCAGGGACCTGGGCTACTTGCAATTTTAATGGAAAATAATGAAATCCGTAAGCGTGAACCTTGGAAGAAGTGTCTAGCTTTAAAGGGGAAAATCTTGCCAAAAATGTCTCATACAGAAGCCTGTCTTTATTAAAAAAAAAAAAAAGAGAGACTTGAAGAACTGGAGAGCAGGTAAAACTGGATGAAGCCCCGTGCGGTGCCCCACTGATGCTGTGGACAGACGGATGCAGCTGCAGAGAGCGATGCTGAGCAGAGCTGTGACCCCAATAGCTTGAGAGCCTGCTCGCGGGTTTTATCTTTGTTCCTGGTAATTACAACACGGCCCCAGCCAGCGCTGCAGTTCATCTGTAATTACCATGGCCCTACAGGGCTCCTAGAGGAGGTTTTGCATGTTTTGGCGACTGGGCCCGACTGCCCGGAGGCCGGGGGCTGAGCATTGTGGATGGAGCTGCCCTCCCAGGGCTGTGCCCACGGTCTCCCAGGGGAGGCTGCCTTGCCTGGCCTCGCCTCGCCTGGCCTCCCCAAGCGGGGTTTGGCTGCCAGGGGCCTGCGCTGCTGGGGGGTGAGGGCTGTGAATGGGGGCGGTGGGTGGCTGGGGTTTGGCTTACCTCTGCTGGGAAGTGGAGATAAGCGGAGGTAACGTGGTTATTCTTCTGCTCTGTCCTCGTGCGGAGGTTTCCGGGTGAAAGAGAGGAAAGAAGGGTGTTTCTCCTCCTGCCCAGACGCATTGTACCTGGGCATGCCTCTGGGCTTCTGGGTGTTTGACAGAGAGCAATGCTGTCCTCCCGTCAGCACTACTTGACATTTATTTTTTTATTATTATTCTTTTTCAATTGACAGCAAGACCAGAATGGAAAAAATTCACAGTAAGTGAAGAATGTTGATAAAACGGTAACAACTCGCGTATAAGACAGCAGGGAGGAAAGATTATTTCTGTCTATTGTAATGTTCTGCGTGCATTGTCCCGGCTACAGAAGCAGACCCTCCTCAGAGAGGTGGTTTCCCACCACCTGCCTGAGGCTGAGCTTTGGTCCCGTGGTCCCTGAGCAAAGCCAGGGGCAGGGCCCCCACCTGCGCCATCTCGTGCAGCCCCCGCGCGCTGCTGGTCCGAACGGCCAGGGCTAAAGGGGAGGATGCTTGGTGCCAAAAAAAATTGGGATGGCAAAAGGAAAAAAAACCAGCACGTTATTGAAACATTATCTGTATTTGTCAGAGTTGCCTGCTGCTTGGCGTTGGCTTACGGTCAGTGCTTTCACGGTCCCACAATGCTCGGAGGATGAGTGGAAGTGCAATTAGTGGGGCTTTTCTCATCAGGCTGCGGTTGGGCTGTTTTTGGGTGCTGATGAGAGCACAAAATACTTTTATTGCCTATAAATACGGACGCTGAAATCTGTAGGAAGCCCACTTTGTCAGCTGAAAACCCACTTTAGGAAGAAAACTAAACCTCTCGACCTTGAAATAGCTTCCAAATTCTAAAAACAGCACATCCGGCTAGCTAGCTGTCTTAGCTACAGACATTAATCACCACCGTATTTTACACAGCATGTAAAATTTAAGTAATAGAATCACGGTCCCCCTCACCGTATTTGCAGCTAAAAGCTGATGAGTAGAAGCACTGACCTCAGCTGGTCGATTTAACCTGATGAGTCATGGTCTTGGGGCCACATATGCTTCCTCTGCTAATATTCTTGTTCCTATTTATTTTTTTAGAAGTGCGCTGGCATGCTGTGTACCACAGAAGAGCTTCTCTAATGGGCAGCTCCAGAAATAGCAATATCCCATTAGTTCCCTCTCCTTTGTAAGGCTTTCACCGGGGCTGCTCATCCTGCGCCGAGCCGCAGCATCTCCGGGAGACGGGGCTGCTGCTGCTGGGGAGAGCCGGGCTGCTGGGCAGTGAATTCCTCTCGAAGTTCTCCACCTGAGAAGCACCCTGGCATCTTCTTGCGTTGCAGGGAGCTATGCTGTAGAGAATGGCACAGCAGAACCGGGCTGCTGCACTGCAGCTGCTGGACGTGGCTACGCGTGTGCCACGATGCGGGGAACTTTGGCGGCGGGGCCGCGCCGAGGGGCAGGGGCAGCCCGTGGGTTCATTTACCACTTTGGGAAGGAAATAGGAGCATAAAGGACTGTCAGGCTGACTCGCTTCCGTGTGCGGATTCACCAGGCCGCGGACATAAAGGGGTGCTCAGCACCGGGGTCCTCGGTGCTGCAGGCATCTCTCCACCTCCTCCCTGCCCGCGCCAGCTCCCCGGGTGGCACCTCGCTGCTCTGACCCCTTAATGTCACTGGAATGGGATTCATATTGGGGGTGTTTAGTGGAATTGCATTAGTATTTGACATCTCGGAAGTTTTCAGAGATGTTATTTGCAAGGGCGGTTTTTATCCGCAGTTCTTCAAGAGAGGTGTAGCGGTTTAATTTCTGAGGTCTGTCTCTTTGTCTCTGCCTCTCTGTCAGGACTTCTGGTGATTTATTTGATTCCCTGCTCCTTTGGATTTCCTGCGCTTGTTACAATGCACCCTTGTCTCAATGACACAGAATAATGTTCATTTGAAGTAACAGCGCTGGCTTGCAGTGCTTTGGATTTGATACAAAAATAGAACTGTGTAGAAAACTTTTTTATTAGCTTTTTCAGAGTTCTAGACCCCAGGTAGTTCAAGCTGAATAACAGCGTGTTTCACTTAAAATAGGAAACCAGGTATTGGCTGCTCAAAATGGCCACTGAGGCAAGATCTGGGAGCACTCATGAGAGACTTTTGCTCCTTCACAGGACTTCACATCACATGCCCTGAGCACTAAAAAAAAATCAAGTGTGCAGCTTTTTCCATTAGCCAGTTCGTATTTTGTCAGCCTTGGATCTCTCTCTCTCTCTCTTTAAAATGAGTAAGCACAAGAAATACAAAGGAAATATAAGAAAGTCTAAATGAAAAGTCATTCAGAACAGGCTGCTGTGGATGTGCGACGGGTGTGTGATGACAAAGAAATGCCAACTGCAGCCCTGTTGGTGGCAGATTTTTTTTTCTTCTTCAGAAAACTCTTCTGATGAAGAGTTTCCATCAAATACAATTTGGGGAGAAACTCAAGCGAGTCTAGAAACAAACAAACAAAAGGATGCTCCTCATATCATAGTGGTAAAAACTGGCAAATTAAACTAAGTCTCTCCTTACTATCAAATTTCTGTATGCAAAATTACAGAGAACTTTCATGATCCCCAAAGATACTCTGCCTGTGCACTTCATTTTTGCCTTACCCTCATTTAGCACGTTATTTTGCCTTTCTTTATCACTTTACATCTGAGGTTTCACAGCTCTTGGAAAACACCCGCTGTATGGGACCTGGCTAGATGGAGACACACTGTTGTCCTTATACGGCATGGCAGAATACTGAGCCATCGAGATGTGAAGGATTCGGAGACCTGTTGAACACAAGCTGCCTTTGGAAACCACACCGCTCCTTCCGAGCTGCGTGAATTTCCAGAGAAATTGCTAGTTATGAGCAAAAGGATTAAAATATCTCTTCCCTTTTCTTCCCCAGCTTAGAAGTACAGTTACTGACAGATGGCCTGTGATGCTCAGCGCTTGTTCAAACAGCACCAAAATATTGGGAATTTCTTTCCATGTGTACAACTGCACGCGGACACGCACATGCACACACAGAAACAAATCCAGGCAGCATTTTAAGGTAATTTTCAAATGAAAGCATACTTCAGGGCAGATGCCAGGCCAGATTCAAGCTAAATTTGTCAGCTGAGCTCATCAGATGAACACCACTATCCGACTGCAAAAGCCTCTAATGATTAACACGTGTGACGAGTTTCTGATTGAAGGGCGCGCAGGCTGCGGGCTCTGTCGGCAGCAAGTGCTTTGTGTTTCGGGGAGGAGAAGGCATCGAGTGGACGTCTGCGTCTCCCCCGGCTGCAGGTTGGCGTTGGAAGTGTCGGGGGTCTCTGCTCTCAGCCAGTGGTTACGGCACGAGGCTGATCCCTTATTCGCGGGGGCTCTGACGGGGAAGGGGCAGTGCTTGTTAAAAACTTGGCCCATCTCTTAGACACCCCTCTTTGCACAGCCCTTGATTCATGTCACGGTGAGAAAGCACTGGCTTGCCTTCCTCTGCCAGCTGCGTATTGAAGATGTGGACATTTCCCTGCAGATCGCTTTGGTGATGTTGTATTTATTGCACAGAGTTACTTTACAAATCCTCGGTGCCGGCTCTGTGCAAGAAAGGGTTCATCCATGCCTTCCTTGCTGTTTTGTCGAGGCAGCACACAGAACTTAACAACCGTGGCGAATAAAATATTACAGTTTCTCCAACAGGCATGTGCAGATATGGGTTTTGTGCATGGTCAAATTTAAGAAGGTGCTTTGAAACAGTGAATGACTCCATATGTGTCCACGTATTTAACAATGAAGTCTAATAAATCCTCAAACACACAGGAAGAAGGCTGTAGACAAAGGGAGGAATTAAGAGTCGATCATCTAATAATAGAAACCAAAGAAGTCCAAACTTTATTACTTCAAAGAAAAATAAACGCGGCATCAGATCAGGTCTGATAACCACTGTATGGTATCAAGAGAAGGATGACTAATTTGCTAAGGAAATTAGAAAAAAAAAAATCTTGGTGAGAAGCTCTAAGAGGATCTTTGGTACTTGATGTTTTTCAACCTTAGACTTTTTGTATCTACTTCTTGCTATGTGTTCGGTCCCTGCAGTTATTAAATCTACAGTCAAGTTCATCCAATGGATGAATTTGACTTATGATATCTTAGACCACTGTAATTGAAATAAGCGATGATCTTGGAATTATATGGAAGAGAGCCTTTAGAGAACTGTGTCTCATGTATATTGCAAAATAATCATAGAGAGGCTTTTACCCTCAGGAGCTTGGAAAATGATTGTTTCTATGAAGCTGAATGTTTGAATCTGAGACACGTTGACCGTTAATATTGACTTATTTTGGTCTGTTAAGGGTAGTATTTATACACAATACTTATCTTAGACTTTTGCAGCAGATGAATAATCTAATGTGTAGTATCAAACAGCTTCCAGTAAATGTATCCAAGTGTATATTTTCTTACTTTAAAGTTTAGCTCTTGTTGATAACAGCGTGTTTCCTACCCACCTTCACCCCCCAGCATGTTTGAGGCAGATGATAAAGTTATCTTCTATGTTTCATGCTAATTTAAACTAAGTAATACTTAAGGGTTGCAAACGTCTGTGCTCTGGGGGAAATCCATTGCAGCTGGGGAACTTTCCATCCCAGTAAGGCTTGCAGTTAGTCTATGAAAATAGAGGAGGAAAGACATAAAGGGAGAGAAATCCCTAGTGATAGATTCACAGCTACTAGCTATTATTTTTCCCCTTGCTGTAAAGCTGTAGTAGGATTTCAAAAGGTAGTAAAAAGTATTGGATCAGCATTGTGATTTTTTATTTTTGCTGTTGTTCCCATTTGCAGTGGGTGATCCAAATTAAAGCTGGGACAAAGCGGAGCCTCATTATTACAGATGACAACAGGCCGTGCGGAGCCAATGTTGTGATTGTGAACGTGTCGTGATTTTTCATGTTCTGCGCACGGCTCCATCCGACTTCCCAGATTTCTCTAATTCAGCCCTTTTGGTCTTGTATTTACTGGAGCGTGTTATGGAGGAGATGGATGTGAAGTGTTCTCTCTCTTGGGCTTTGCTTATGTGAAGCAAATCACTGCCGGCGCTGTCGCAGGGGAAGGGGTATGGACATGCTCAGAGTCAGGCACCATCCTGGAGAAATTACTCTGCTTTCGGGGTAATTATTTCCAAACAAAATTGGAATAGAGCGTCCACCTGAGGACCAAGATAACTCTAGGTTATTACTGTCGTCCTGCTGGTTAATTTTTCTGCATAGATAAGGAAATCAACAGGATAGTTCATTTTAGCCTCCTTGTGAATGGAAATTATAATAGCACAGCCAGTGGTGGCTTGTCCTTGGTCTATTTTATACTAGCTATGTACACGGGAGAGCGTGTGTGTCTGCGTGAAGGGCAGAGGTGAGGAGCAATGTTAAAGGCGAAGCTTTTGCTCCATAAACGCAGGAAAGCACCAGCCTTGCTAGCGGAGCTCACAGCGTGTCAGGAGTCATCGCAGCCTGAATTTTGGAAGCTGCTGGGGGGAAGTCACGATTCCAATTATTTAATGCCAGATACTTACCGCCCCACTTTGTAGCGTCAACGATGGCAGCGTTACGTACGCCCCACTCGCTTTTTTGCTTGCACTTTGTGCCCTACCTCCTGCCAGCCTGTCCCCAGGTCACTAAACTGCACCACAGCAGCATCAAACATCTACAGAAAAGCCTCGGTGAACGTGAACCTCCCCACCTGGGGACTGGGGGGTTTGCCGAGGGCAGGTGATAGCTCAGCAGATCTGCCTGGGTCGCCGGACGCTGTCACAGGTCAGGGCAGGGAGCCCTGCTCGCGCTGGGGAAGTGTGACCAAGTTGCAGATTGCTGCAGCTGGCGTCGGGATAAAGCGGTGTCAGCATGACTAAAATCTGCCGTGTGGCGACTTTGAAAGTACTCCAGCTTCCAGGAAACAGGCTGCTGAAATTTGGTCCCGCTGATACGGCCACGTTGGGTTATATGATCTGAGCAGCATTTGAATCCTGAAAGCTGAATATTGCTCCACGTGCTTAACCTGATTTTTCTCCCTGCTTGCTGGTGCCTCCCCTTTTCCTGGCTCCAGCTCCTCTTCCAGGTTCCTTTGGCAGCCAGTGAGGTGTTTTACTTTCAGCATCCTTACCTTATCTAAAGCAAAATAAAATGAGATTTTGGGCACTCTCTGGGTGGTGAAGTATGGAAACCACCAAGGGATAGACTTAATCTCTACCCAGCTGGTGTCCAGAAAAACACAGAACGCTGCTGATGTTATTGACATCTGATCAAGATGCAAAATACAAGTGTTACAAAACCTATCTATCAGTGTTCTGAGATCCATACTCATGAAACCACATTTATTTAGGATTTTGGTGCTCATGTTACAGAAGAGGTGCATAACCTTCAGAAAGGGCAGGAGAAAAATTGTATTTCTCAGATGTGTAAGAGAAGAATGTAAAATATTGCTGGCAGCCCCCAGAATTCCTGATTTCAGATGTAGATAAAGTCGACCTTCCCATAGAGATCTGCAGAATAAACCCAACACGTACAGCACAGTATCTTTTCTACCTTTTGGCCTGACATCAGGAGGCAGAAGCAATGATAGATTTACATTACAAAACTGAATGCCAGCAGCTGCCTGGGAAAGTACTTAGCAAAAGAGGTTGTTTACGAGCATCGGCTTTGCTTCCGTGGTGTGACCCTGCCAGGAGCCAAATGCTCTGCAGCAGGAGCGCTTTATAACGTTATCTCATAGCCGAGATGGAAAATGGGGGAAACATGCACACCTGACTTTACAGAGATTTAAATGATATTGTTACGGAGGGGGGTAAGAAAGAGCCGTGTTCTGAAATGGGGCTTGGTGCCCTGGGCAGCCGTCCCGGGGTGCGCTGCTGGTTTCTGCGCGGAGTTTTCGCGTCCTACCGGGAGAAGGTCACCCGGGCATCAAAGGGAATATCTGTGAAGCAGGAGGAACGCTGACCCCCTCGTCCATCTCGCTTTGGTGAGCCGTCTCCATTTCAGAGAGCTACCCGCGAGCACGGAGGACTCATTTTAAGCATGGCTGTTCTCACAGGGATAAATAACGAACAGGACATTGCCAAATCTCTAGAAGCAGGGTGGAAAAATCACAGCAGGAAACTGAACTGGTCTGATAGCGCTTCTGGAGGGGCCTGCATCCCGTGAGACGGGGCACGGGGCATCCTTCGAGTGCTGGGCGAGGAGCCCCAAGGCACCACCTGGTGCTGCAGCGAGCCCCCAGGCGGCCCCCGATCCCTGGTTTAGTTATCAGCACCGGGGGGCTGATATGAGCAACCATCTTCAAAGGAGTGATAGGCGGAGCATCTGGGCCAAATTGTTGTGCCACTACCTGCCACAGTCTTTAATAAAGGCAATCCTTTAGAGATGCTTTGGTAAATCTGAACTCTAATTTTTTTATTTTTTTATTTTAGATTTAGTTTTAGAGCAGCTGGCCTGGAAGTGCACCCCCTGCGCCTCGGATGGGGCGTGAGTCAGGAAGGGGCTCTGGCTTGAAAGAAACCAGAGCCGCTGACCGTTTCCTTGCGCGCTGCCAGGAAAAGTGAACCTGAAAAGCAACCGAACGTTTAAAAACGTGTTTTCACTTTAATAATCGGAAGTTTCGAGTAAAGAAGGAACTTTTTTAATTAAAAAAAAAAAAAAAAAAAGGATTTTCTTTTCTTTTCTTTTTTTTTTTTAAATGGGTAATTCAGTGTTCATTTCAATCCCGTTTGGAAACAGCGCTTCCTGCTGAGTGAGAACAAGAGATAAAAGCGACACGGGGAAAACACGCGAAGGGCTGGAGAGCAGACACGAACCCCCCGCACCGCACCGTGCGAACCCCTCGGGCGGGG
>VXAA01000605.1:329923-409364 GCA_013399115.1 Anseranas semipalmata
CCCTGTGGGCTTCATCTCCTGGGGTCTGTAGGGTGCTTCCCTCCTCCCCCGGGGGGTCGGTGGGGTGCATTCCCCCGTGACTCTTGGGGCTCCATACACGGGGGGTTGGTGAGGTGCATTCCCCAGGGACCAGGAGGACCCCGTGCCCTGGGGCCAGCGGGGTGCATCCCTGTGTAGGTCAATGGGGCACATCCCCACAGGTGTCAGTAGCGGCCAGTGGGGCACGTCCCCCCGGTCTGGGGGTGCTTGTGGGGGCCCTTGCCTTTGCTTTGCTGACCCCAGTGCACCCACGTGGAGGGCAAGGATCTCTGTCACTTGCTGTGCCGTGTCGTGCTATCTGTGCGTGTGACTGTCTTGCAGTGCAGCGGGGCCCTGGGATATGGGCAAGAGGGGTGGCAGTCACATAACGCCCCCCGCCTGCTTGCATGCAGCAGACTAATAAAATCAGACAGCATGAAACATCTGGCTGATTTTTTTTTTCCCCATAATCATCAGAAAATAGTTCTCTGTGTCATTAATACTCCTGCCCGCACAAGCAGGCTGTGGCATATGCAGTGTTGTAAGCCTGGGAGCGGTTGTGGATGAGATGCGTAAGAGGAAAACGTCAAGAGTCAGCCTCAAACTCCGAAGTTGACTGCGCAGCCTCTCCTTCGGGTGGCCGGGGTCCTGTGTTCGACCTGTCTCGCTCTGCAACACTCTGATCGTTCTGCTTTGCTGCAGAAAGCTCTCCCGCCCCTTTGAAGGTGCCATAAAGCTATAAACGAGCTTAATATAGCCCATTCTGTTAACCCCGGTGCTTCCCCTCGGTAGCCTTTTGATGAACTGCAGCCTCCACGAGTTTCCCCCAGCGGGCTGTCAGGGGCTGTCAGGGAGAGGATGTCCCCGGGCCACCCTCGCTCCCTGTCCCCTGGGGACTGCCAGGGGTCCGCATGCCGTGGCAGGCACACCGGGTCCAGGCACCATCCCTGCATCAGCCTCTGGGTTTCAGCAGAGGCAGAGCCGTCAGGGCTCAGGGAGCAGCTGTGGGCAGATCTCGTTAAACTCGCCTGCTTTGGTGAAAGTTCCTTTACCTTCATTTTTAAGGCAAATGGCAACACCTGCGTGCCCTCTGCCACCCTCGTTTTCATGCCCAGGATGTGCTGAGTTGGGAAGGTGGTGCTAATCCCTGCAGATAACTCACCAATTTTGCTATTTGTAGAACGGTTTCTTCCTCTCTTGTGTGGTTCTTGCAGTGGGCAAGTTGTCTGTTGGGTAGCCAAAGCTCACAGTGTGCGGAAGAATAGCCTGCAATATTACTGAGTTAATTTTCTGAAAAACAAAATGCCTGAATGCAAATAGGATGTAAAACGTGTCTTTGAAGTCTTTTTTCTTTAAAATTATTCAATGCTTAGCCTAGAGGAAACCTATTTTTTCACTTTTATAAAACTCACCAACATTTTACAGAAGTAGGATGTGATGTTTTTTTTTTTTAATTTAAAAGAAGAGCTAAAAGTCTTTCAATTTTTGTGACGCAAGGCCTTTTTTACGTTCCCTTTACAATGTTGATAGGGGATTGCTACTCTAAAAAACATGAGCAGACATTCATGCTGGAAAGGCTTTCCTAGAAATGTGGAGAGCGGCAGCGATCTCACCTAGCAGGTATCTCCTGCAGGATTGTTTGGCAATGCTGGTGAAGTCAAGTGTCTGTGTTGTAAGAGCCAAATTTAGAAGGACTTTAGAGCTACACGTCTTTATGGCATTGCAGTCGGTGTCTTGCTAGATTTTCGGTAGCTTCATGGGATAGGGAAATGGCTCCAGGCAGGAGTCTGGCTGGGTGCAGGAGTGCACAGTGTGCGATGGGAGGCAGAGGCTTTAATGTAAGGTCCAGCCGCCTTAGCTCATCTGCACAAGCTTTGGAAAACACTTTGTTTAACTTATTTTGAGCAAAATTGGCTCTACTTCCTGCCTTTAAAATACAAGTTGTGACATCTGTGAAAAAATATCCTGTTTTTATTTTTGTTACTGTTTTAGCTATAAATCTTGTGTACACCACACACTTTAGCTCTTGAAAGGTCAGTCGAGTTGTCCTGAGTCAAAAGCTGTGGATTTTATCCATGGAAATACACAAAAAGGTCTTATAATGCAGGCACAATCACAAATTGTTTCTGTATGTTATCACTAAACATGCATTTCTTTGCTGTATTTGTACACATTTCTATACTAACATCTCTAGATGTTGTTCCTGCCTTCAGTATAGGGCTTGTTCTTTTGCCAGGTTTCCTACAGGTGCTAATAGGTGCTCGACGTAGCGTTCTCACCCCCAGTGGGTTCCCACCACTTACAAACTCCATTAGACAAATGCAGAAATTAAAAAAAAAAAATAAAAATTGAACCAGGCAACGTTAAAAGTCAGGAAATACAGAGGCTGAGGCTCCAAAAGCAATATTAACTTGGCTGCAATGCACATCCTGTGAGCTCTTTAATGGCATACATCATAATGTAAACAGGAATAAGCACGTAGATTAATATATGCAGAGAGAGAGCAGAAAAGAGTATTTTTCTGAATTTGGCCCGCTTGTCCATGTGAGAGCTGGCTGCTGCGGAGAGCCTGGGGAAACCTGGCGCTGCCTTACGCAGTGCTGGGCAGCGCGCTCGGCACCGGCTCGGACGTACCTGCTTGCTGATGGAGTGAAAATAACAGCAGTGAATGAGTAATTTGGGTTTTGTTTCCTTTGAAACAACACCATTTTAATGAACTGCTTTTTGTTCTGTACGGTCTGTAAGTTGTACAGTGTGTGATCCTTAAAGCGCTCCCCATTTTGTTATTCCCAGCTGGCGTGTCTGGCCCTGCTGGGCTTGCAACCAAGTGCCATGGCTTCACGTTGCTGAGCCTCTGCTTTCTTCTCCCATTGCCCACGCGCTACACTAACAGCTCTTCTGGCTAATTTTGACTGGATCATGTACAAAAGTGATTACATGAATATTGTACTTTAATACAGATCCGCAGCGGACCAAGCAATATTGCTCTGTATGTTATGTTGTCTTCATTAAAAATTGTGATACGAATATATTTCACTAAGTTAATGCATTTAGCCCGAAGGTCGAGGAGTCTAATCTGACCTTGGCCATGTCACAAGACATCGGATCTCGTGCAGTTCCCGCTGCACTGAGCCTGAGGTTCGCATGCGACGTGGTGCCGGCTCGGGCAGCCCGTGGTCGCTCAGCAGCAGCTTCCAGCAGTGACAGAGGTGGTTCGGGTGAATAAAATTAATTTGTGGTTACTCTCCGGAATAAAATAATTATTATTTTCTGTTTCAAAAGGGCTCCTAATCTATTGTCGATACGCTGATGTTACTGTCTCGCTTTGCCCTTGCAAAGGAGACAGGAGCAGGTCTGTAATTCCACAAGCTAATGCCTCTCCGGTCATACCTGCCTAATTGCCATGGCTCCTCTTGGTGCAGCCTCCCAGATGTGCTGCGAGAGCACTGAGGTAAGGTGTGCCAATTGTGCTTTAATTTCATTAGTTTGCTGTGGCCAGCACTTGATTAACTGTCCCTGCAGTGTTAGACAGTTAGCAAAGGGGATTAGTACCTGGGTGGGTTACAGCATTTATTGTGTGTGCTTAATCTAAATTCCTCTTGAAATGGAATTGTATTAAACTAATTTGGCAAAACTTTGAAATGACAGTAAGGCTACTTTTGGTAATTGATTTTTTTTTTTTTTTTCCCCGAGTGAGTAACTGTGCATTCTCAAAATGACAATGAATCACACAGACAGAGTGGTTCAGATCAGACAGTATCTGGATCCCACTGGATTTTGTCTGTGACCATTTTTGCTTGGTGGGACGTGAAGGCAGGCATTGCTTTGGGTCCCATCATGCTGAATGGTCGGGTGTCCTCTGTCAGCTCTCAGAAGTGGAGCGGTGCCTGGCAGGATTTGTGCTGGGGAGGTTTCCAGAAAGACAAATGGAGAAAGTGTAGAAAACAGAGCCTCTAACTGCATTAAAGACTTGTGAAACTTCCGCCGCTCTGCAAAAAAAAACCCCATAATTTGATAGAGTGGAGCCATCCTCCCTGTCTCAGACCAGCACAAAAATCTATTCAGTATTACATTTTAATCATATTCCACACAAAAGACTTTTGCTGTGCTGTTTAAAACCCAGCCTCCTTTCAGCCTGTGCTCTGTCGGGATGTTTTCATCTGAAATGGACTGCTGCGGCTGACTGGAGCAGTCTGAAAAAACAGTGCTAACCTTCCTTTCTGCCGCTTCAATCGTGCCATCCACTGTGTGAAACTAGGGCATAAACGCATTAACGCTTGTCACTGGGAAGAAAATCCCATCCATGATGGGGACCAGAAGAGAGTGATTCTTAGATTCGTGATACAAATCGGTTCATTATTTATTTCAATCAAAGTCTGGAGGTGCTGTTATAATGAAAAATTGAAGCGCACTTTGCAGAATAAATGTGAGCTGACACTGCGCTGACCCCAAAGCCTTCCTGACCTACAAAACGAAGGAGAGCTTTGATGCTCACTTCACTCTTCGCAAAGTCTCAGACGAACAGGCGTTGCCCAGAAGATTGACAGAGTTAGGCCCTATTAAAACACATGCTGAACCCTCTGGTTGCTGTTGTGTTCCAGGGAAAACATCCTGCTGTTGCCTCTCGGGTGTTAGACATCTGCTCAAGAACATCTGTCCAGCTGCTTGGTCTTCTGTAAATACTTTGGGGTTCAGTAGATACTGTCTTACCAGTACCACCATCCCATTGCAAGACGTCTGCAAGTTCAGCAGTGCTCTCATCTTCTCAGCCTCCAGGGTAGATGGGTAAATGCAGCCTGTGCCCCGATGGAGCAGGGTTCTCCTCGCCTCCAGCTGCATGCAGGTGTAGCAGCTGTATAAATCAGTCATCGCCATCTGACCGCAGCTAAGGGGTTAACACACTGCTGCTTCCCTCTGCTCCTGGAGCAAAAGTGATTGCCTAGTAAAGTGGGGTAGGTCTAGCTGTGATATCGAGTCATACATTTTAGTGGTTGTGGTGGTCTTGGGATGACCAAGGAGTGTGATCTGTTGGGGTACTTATGTCTTTCTCAGTACAATCAGAGATCAAGAAGAGACTTCAAAACGGCGTGGGTTTTCTGTCCAAAGGCTGTACCAAAACACAACGCCCAAAGGCTTTGCTTGCTTCATGCAAGCCTAGCGCTCTGATGCACATGGTGCAGCCCCAGCAGCTCCTCGGTGTCCCCGGTGCTGGCAGGGGACCCATGACAGCACCTTGCTCGTTGTGGTGTCTGTCTGTCGGCCCATCAGCTTTAACCGGGGCTGGCAGGAGCTCTGATGGCTGCTGACCTCTTACTGAATACCAAAGTCCCTGTCTTGTCCATGCTCAACTGCCAGGATGAAGGATGTCGGATGACAAGTGGGACAGGTATTAGACATTAACCAGCTGTTTGGCTTTCAAATATTAATCCAGCTCTTATGCTCTTTCTTACCTGTTCTCCCGGCATGACCAGGTTTGAAGGACTTGAGGCTTTCATGACTGATTACCTGTCTCACGGTCATCTGTATCCCAAATCCACAGTACCAGTTTCCAGCTCTTGAGCATTCACAGGTATTTCTGCTGGGAACGTGCTCGCTGTGTTTATGCAGGAATACAACCATGTGGGTGAGCTGACTTCAGGCCAACTTCCAGTTTTCCTTCCAGGCTCACAGCAGCATAGATTATATTATCCTTCCTTTAATCATCTTCCCCACCCTTTACTCTTCTAGTCTGTGCAGCAGAAAAACAAAGCATCTCATCCGCACCACTGAGCAACCTTCCTCCATACGCATTGTATTTGGATCTTCCGCTACTTGGGATGAGGATCTGAGCAGGGACGTGTCTTTGTAGGTATGATGGGGCCTAGGCTGTGGGATGAAATGTGGCACGTCCTATTCCAGCAGCAATTCACCTTCCCTCTTGCATGGATAACAGACCTCCTCCTCTTTCTTCTCTGAATAAAACTACAAGCATTGCCATATGGGATTTATGTCCCATAGCTCATCTGGAAGTAAATAAATGCAACGAACAAATGGGTGGCACGGCTCCAAAACGCATGGTTATTCCGGCTGGTGTGCTGTCACTCCTGACAGGTGTGGGATTGTGGAGAGCTGGGTGTGATGGGCTTGCCTTGGCCCACAGCCTTTTCTTTCAGTCCATGCCAACACGTTCGTCAAAGGTTGTAAACCTCCGTACAGTGCATAGTCGTAAGCACGGTGAATGACAGCTCCCGGATAACCAGGATGGAAAGGGCCTGCTGGGTCATCTAGCCCTTTGCTTTGCTTTCAGAAGGATCCTTCCTAATTAAAGCATGACTGGTGATTGCAAGACGTCTTGTTTGGCTGGTTTAATAAATTACCACCCTCTCTGCGAAAGTGTATTTACTAATGTGGCTGTAAATGTCTCAGCTGTGGGGTGGTTATTTACTGCACTATTTTAATGCAAATGTTTGTGGTTGTTTGCATTGATCAGACAGGCAGTGCGCACAAATTTTATTTTGTGGTGTATTTAGGCTTATTTTTTCCTCCTTCCTGCCGTATCTGTTCCACCGTACACTGTACAACAGAAACTGCTTGATGTGTAATTGCCTGTCACTCAAGTGCCACTTTACAGCCTAGAGATATATCAATGAAAATATTCTCCCTCCTCCAATTAATTTTGAGTCTTGGGGATGCGTTATTCCTATTTGTCTGGAGAACGTTCTCTTAAATCATTCGGTACTTCATACATGTACTTACTTTTAAATGTATTCTAAATGAAAGGTAATGGCCTGTCGTTATAACAGTAGTAAAGAGCATTCATTATAAGGACCGTGGTGCTCCTGGTGTGGATGCGGCTTGGATGCTCCAGTCTGATGGATGTGAAATCACCAGTCGTGTTGTGAGAGGCTCGTATGCCGCCAGAAAGCCTTCAGCTGCCCTCTTGTAATGCATGTCTTGGGATGTGAGCTAGGGAAAGGTTTGGATATCACAGCTGCAGTTTTGCCAAATGAACTGTTTCTTGAAGTTTGTTCGTTCGTCCTAAACTCTATCTCCTGCATGCTTCCTTTGTGGATGTGGGCAAGCATCAGAAATGGTGGCTCAGCTTGAGAAACATGGAAACTCTCTAGAACTGGTATTTCTTCTTTGGTGTGCTCCTCTGGTACAATAGTGGCTTTTCTCTGTTCAGAGACTTTGGAGAAATGGAGTCTGTGAGTAGGAAGCCTTGCTTTGAAATAGCCTGCTTTGTGATCAGCAATTTTATCTGCAGCCTTTTAATCCCTCCTGTGGATGGGATGATAGAGATAATTGCTCTGATGGAGCACAGGAAGCGTTATTGGTTGAAAGATATGACGTGGTGCCTGTTAATGTTTCTCCTCAGCGTTCAATGGCGATAATCCTACCTCAGGATAGGGGATGCCTTTAAATCTGAGGGAGCTTGGAGTGGATGCTGATTGATTTAGGTACCCAATCTATAGTGACTAAAACTATGAGTTTGGATCTTGTAAGCACACAGAGAAATACAGAAAAAAGTTAGGAGACTTTTTGAACTTTATGTGTTATTTGGTTATAGAGACAGTGGACTTTATTTTAGCTCCTGGCAATTATACCACTGTGAACTCACACTCATAGGACTATGCCTGGATTCATTGACTTCCATTGTGGGTGTGAGGGAGGGAGAGGGCTGCAACTTGTTCTAAGAACTGCTGTAAGCTGCTAAGACCAGTTACAGAATATTTCAACTAACGATTAGAAGAATAATAAACTCAATGAAGGCTGGAAGCACAACAGAAATGACTGTCTGTCAAAACTGAGCTCAAGCTTTTCAGTGGAAGACCTAAGATTGGCCTTAAAAACACCTGGTTGCATTTTGGTCTGCAATTGCCTGAAGTTTGCCTGGCAGCACGGACCATGGGAAGTGGTTGGTTTGTCAAATCCATTGTGTAAGCTGTGAGCACCACCACTTGTGTACGTTGTATTAAGTGTCCACATCCCTTATTTGTGGAAAAAATGATCCATTAGGGCCCATTTCTGCTAGAGCCAGAGCAAACATGGAACAAAAAGCCCATGGCTTCTACAGTCGTCGTCGTCTTTTTTTTTTTTTTTTCTTTCAGCTCCCTTCTATTTATTTTATTAAGCTGTTGGCACTGCAGGGACAGTTCACTCTTCTTCTGCCGCAGATGGAAACTTTCTGCTTGCTGGGAGGTGTAGCTGCAACCTGTATTTGGCAGTTTATATCGAGGGGCAAACTGTAATTCCAGTTGGAATGAGGTGCTGTTTTTCTTAAATAAGAACTTGTTTAAATGGAATCAAGCTAAAAACCAAGAAACAGTCTTTACAGAAGAGCTTCCAGTCTATACTTGGCCTGGTGGGATGTGTAGAAGTTGCCAGCGTTTGGGAGAGGTGACCTTTCACAACAACGTCCCTGTCTCCTTCCCGAAGCTGGCCAGGAAGAAGCAGGTTCTCAGTTCCCTTAAATCTGGTCAAATTCTGAAGTGAGAGTGAGAAAAGTGGTCTAGGTTGTGTTGACACAAAGTAAATGTAGATCTTCTGAGACTTGTTTGTTTTGATGAAGGATGGGTAGGGATAGACTGATCTGGTGTATCAGGAAAGGCTTGTGAAAGCATTCGGGCCTACAAGCAGCTGCTTTTTCTGGATTCTGGCAGGCTTTCTTCTGGCTACCTGGTGGGCTAGTTATAAGCTGCTGCTCAGTCTGGGCCACCACCTGAAGTGATGTGCTGAAGAACTTGTGTGCCCGTGGGTGATGGGCATGAGACTAGAAGGAGCACTCTCCCTGTGTGTGGAGGCAGTCCTCTGGCTGTGTAGCACTGTGCATTGCAAGAGCCCAAATTGCTACCCAAAACATGAAAGTAAAGGGGGTCTCAGGAGCTATACATGCCTCTCAGTTTTCCTAATCGCTTTGGTATTTGTAATCCCCGCCTCAATCCTCTTAATCGCCTGTTGCTATAAAGAAAAGCAAAACAGACAGCATGCACCGATTACGTGCTTGAGAAACAGTGGAAGTTTATAGTATAGGAAATGCTGCCAAAACATGAAAAGGAAAGGGAAAGGATGAATCTGGAATTTTTTTTTTCCTTTTCTTACATTGTGTGTGTCAGTAATGGATGGAAAATTATTTCAGACAAAGCTGTGAATTCTGTTTGTCCTTATAAAAACACTGTAATTTTTTTTTTTTGAAAGCTTCCCCTTGAGTGTTATGACCAACCTCATTTCACAGTTAGATATATTCATCTCAGTTAAATGCAATGGACAAAATCTGCATGAAACAACTGCTTAAAATTATAAGCAGCTTGCATAAACATGAATTATTAAGGTCACAAAAGCGCCTAGAAACCAGCAGAAATGAGTGTACAGTTGCATTTCTTTTTCAAAACATGCATTAATTAATAAGGGGCTTAGTGCCCAGCTTGTTTCTCCCCCTGCCATCCGCATCAGATTTTGCTTTCATCAAGCAGAGAGGGAAAGTGTCATTTCTCTCTCTCCCTCCCCTCTTTTCTTTGGCCCGAAGCACAGGAAGGTGCCAGACTTCAGCCTACACAAGTCCATCATGTACAGCTGTGATATCCTAAAACGTTCGTTTGGGTTCTGTTGGGGGTGTCACAACAGCAGCACACCCTCAAAACGGCCACAGGTTTTCTTAATGCCTCCCTGGACTGCCTGCATGCCTACTGGGGTAGAAGATTGAAATCAATTTGCCAGGAGCTAAAGAGTAGTGATGTTAACTTATTTAACTTGCACTGAGAGGGCAAGGTGCTCACAGGAGGAAGGTGGAAGAGGAAATGATCTAGATGATGTGGTAGCACCTTGAGATCCTCTCCTCCCTCTGCAAGTGCCACACACTCCAAAATGTGTAGGTGCGGATGTTATGTCTCCTGTTGGTCCCTTCCAGATGATGTGGGCATAGGCACCAAGTGGTGGCCACAGTGCCCACCAGCACTGGAGCCACAGGAGTGCTTGGAGGGAGCTCCTCTCCAGTGCTTTCCTGGCATGGGAAAGAAGAGGGGCTTGGCTAGGAAATGGGACATGTAGGCTGCTCTGACTGAGAGGCCGAGCCCTGCTTATATGCAGTATAAGGTCAAAGTGCATAAAAATACATCTCAAAGTCGACACTGGAAGACTTTTGCAGTGATGAGCTGAAGAACGGAAAACCAAGAATAGGGCTATGCTAATTTTTTTGTTTACTGTTTCAGTTGTTGTGGTGCCGGCTGAAGTGAAAGCAAGTCGGACTTTCATTATGAGGAAAGAAGAGGATGCAGTAATCGAGGTGTGAAATGAGGAGAACCGTGCTGGTGGGTGCTGGTGGTGTGGTTGGTGGAGGAAGGTCAAATCTTAGTGAGGTTAGGCAGGAAGAAACAGCTCAGATGACAGATTTTATTCATGGGAGCCTGTGTTTGGGAGAGAGGATATCTTCAGAGATGGCCCTAAAATGTCAACAGTATTAAGAGGCAGGAAGCAAACTTGTGTGTAAGGGGTAGGGCTGAGTCTTGGGACCCTGGAGATAGCAGACAACTTGAGATTCTCTTGCATGATTTGTACTGTAAGTAAAGCCTCTGACACCTCTCTGTGCTTATCAGGAGTTGGCACGGAGAAATGGGGACGAAGGCAGATGGTTGGTAGCTCTCCTGACTGGGGTGCTGGCATCTGCAACCCAGGCATCCAGTGTATGGATTACTGAGCTCCAGAAACACAGTATCGGTATTTCTTGGACTTGCTGGGTTTTACTGATTCCAATCCTGCTTCGTGCTCTAATGAAATACAACGCAAATGTCAAGGCATCAAATGTGGTCTTTTAAAAATCTTCTTGGGTACTGCACCTGCTCCTTATCTGCAAGGAATCTAATTTCTGCAGCCACTAGAGAAACAGTTCTGTGAGAGACAAATGTTAAACCATTATTCAAATGCTTCTGGTTTGGGGCCAATACCTAGCTTTGACTTAACAAACAGCAAAGAGTTTCTTTGGGTCGAATTTGGAGGGAGAAGCTGGCCTCAGGGTGCTGCAAGATAGAGCATGAAGGCCATGGCGCAAACATTTACCCTGTAGGATAATGCTTATGGGGGCAGCCTTGTTAAAGAGCAAGAAAAAATGTTTGTCCCACGCTTTATTCCAGCATGGTTTCTGAAAATAACTGTTCAGGGGTTGCTTTTGGTATATAATAGAAAACCTCTAACCAACAAAGGGGCTTTAAAACAAGCAGAGACTTGGCATATTTGTTAATATGCATGGTAGCAGTGCATAATTTTAAGGCATGCTTTTTAGTTTTTTTTTTAAACGAAATGAGGACACTAATTAAAATTAATCCATTTATAAATCTTTCTGCATCCAATTTTAAAGCGTAAATAAAACATTTGCCTTGTCTGTCTCTTTTCTCGTCATGAGACAATACAGACCGTGTAACCTTTAACTCTTTAAGGTAACAAGCAGAGCAAGCTGTCTTAATTGATTACTAAAAGATACAAAAATTGGTTGCACAGTGGAGGTGGCTTTTAAAGAGTGGGGAGGATGGCAGCAGGGATGTTGGGTGTGCCTCAGAGTGGTTTTCAATGCTTGTCTTTGGGCGCAAAACTTCCGTGAATTCGTCCCTGTGTATTTTATAATGCGAATCATCACTCTGGGCAATGCACGTAAAGGAAGGCAGCCAACAACCGGCTGGTTTTTGCGAGAGGGGTCGGAACAGAGGGCAGGGAAGCACTGGGATGAGGAACATCTCGGTTTGGCAGCTCCCAGACCCAGGAAGGGCTGGGGACCAAGAGAGGTAACGAGGTAACGGAGCAGATTAGATAACCACTCCACAAAGGTGCCATATTCGTTAACTCTGTGATTCAAAAAAAAAAAAAAAAAAAAAAAAGGCTTATGGTGAAGAAATTCTTTGAAGTTCTAGTTATGTGATGCTTGAGGGTGCAGTGTTGTCGATGCTGAAGATACTATTCTGTGCCTTGGTTAAAAAGGAAGCTAAACTTGACCTTGGGTCCGTGATTGTTGGTGCCTTCTTAATGTATGTTAATTAGTGAAGACTGTGAGAAAAGTAGTACAGCTGCTGAGGGAACTATATATTCAGTTTTTTTTAACGTGTTCCAGATATTATCAATTGTGCCTAAAGATCTTTCGTGCAGTTATGGTCGTGTGGATATTGCCGGTGTATGTGCAGTCACGTACCACGCTAAAGCACTTGCATGTATGGTGGTGGCAAAACTGTTAGATAAAACATCTATAGATTATATTTGAAACTGTAACGTGAAAGCTGTGTGCCTCTCATCCTTCTTAGGCCACAAAGAAGGGAAGAGATAGAACGGTGCAGGTCTGTTGTGTGTGAGGATGCTCCCTTCTGCTTTCAGATACAGATTTTTAATAAGAAAAGTATGCATCTCTGCTTCTTGTCACTCCTATTCCTGGGATGTTTCGCATCCCTGGCTATCCCATCTTGGTTTCCTGCTCTTTGGTGTTGGTGTCTGTTCTTTATAAACCTTCCAGCCTGAAATCCGCCCAGCGCTGCGCTGACCCCACCCCGGCTCCCAGCCCCGTGGCCAGGACTGAAGCTCAGCAGCTGCAGGCTAAACGAAAGTAGGAGGAGGAAAGAAAGAAGAAATAAAAAGGAAGGTAGGAGGAGGAAAAAGTGCCAATCCCAAGAGCAAAATCTGCAGACTTAAACTGTCCTGGCTCAGGAAGGAGCGGCTTGCTATGGCTCAGGTAGGGACACAACTGGGCAAAGAGTTTGTTTAGTGAATTACCAGATGGAGAGCTTTAGATAGAGTTGTCTCCAGCAGTGTTTGTACTCTAAATGTTTGTCCATGGTGAGGAGGTCCGTTGTTAACCTTTCCCAGAGGAGTCACTGCCCAGATAGGGGCTGTTAGCCCTCCTTACCTCAAGGCTAATGGGACTTAGCTTAATGATAGCAAGCTGGTGGCTCGTAAGCTGAGTTTCTGGAACCTACTGGTTCGAGCTGTGCTTCTGGTTGTCTCCTTCTGGGAAGGCAGAAGGAGATGAATCGCAATTACAGGAGTTAGTGCTTTGTTGGCTTTTGCTCAGGGTTGTCTCCCTGGGTGCAGCGATTTGGGGGGACCAGCAGGACACGGCTGGGATTCACCCTACATTGTGCCAGCAGATGAAAGGATTTCCCATTGCAGAAAGAGACTTCATCATCAGGCTGTGATGGGATTTTTGTCCTGTTCACTTGGTTTTCTGTTTTGAAGTGCTGTGCAAAATAACTTTTTTGCTTCCAACTGTGGATTCAAAGCTGCTAACCACCCACCGGACAGCTGCTAATGCACAGATTATCTCCACAGCCAGCAGCTTTAAATAATCAAACAGAGATAATTTTACCTCTGTGACCCAACAAATAAAAAGCAGAGTCAGGAAAATCCTCTCGCCCCTGCAATCCTACCTAGGTTTTCAAGGGCAGGGTAAAGAGTTTCATCAAAACCAACAGCAGTGGCAAGGTCACCAGGGCTGTCCTGTCTGGGTTGATGGTGAGATATGGTCATGAGGTGCTGTCAGGAGATGAGGCTGTGCTGTAACCTGATGAGACCATCTCTTTGCTGCTGCAGAAGACATTAAATGAGAGAAGTGTAAGCTGGAAGTTGTGCATGCAATCCTATTTTCACAGGAAAAATTGTGGTTTGGACTGCCTTTTGTTAATGACTTCAGCCTTTAACTCCCGTTCTCCTGGAGAACAGACATTCTCGCAGCTATCAGGGTTTAGTACCATTGAGAAAACACAACTTGGTGTTACGTATCTCAACGTTGCATCTGTGGCTCTCTCTGCACTGATTGTTCTCTGTAAATGTTGAGAAAGAAGAAAATTCTAGCCCAAAAGTCATATCAGAAAACTTGTTTTTTTTTTTTTTAATGCTTTAAAAGTCTCTTTCATGTTGCTTTTTGCTGTTATTTCTCAGGTCAGTTGATCATGACAACTTTATTCGAAATGGAATCTTGGCTTTTTGTGTTATTAAATCCTAGCTGCTCATAGCTTCTCCCCCATTCTCCCTGCCCTTTTCCCCTTTGTTCTAGGAAGCTTGTTTCCTTATTCCCGCTATTAAGGCTGCTTAGCATGTTGTCATTGGGAAGCAACGCTCATTTCTTCATGGAAAGAAGCTGCTTAATGTTTCATGTATTACAGTGAATAATTAAATAAAGAAAAATATATAAGCCCACAGAACTAGCTGGCAGCTGAAAGGAAGAAAGCATTTGCAGTCTGCTGGGGAAAAGTGACACTCCTGGCCTGGTGTCTTAAACCACAAGGGTAAGGTTTAAAAATGAATATGTCTGGCATGACATTCAGAAATCTGGATTTTTCAACTTTCCGTGCATTTATAACATTAATCTTTAATTGTCGTATTCTTGAGCTACTGGCTGTGAGAACGGAGCTGAAATTTATGGGGCTAAGGGAAAGCAGGGTGGGAAGCAGAATGAAGTGTCCCCAGGGACCGCGACCTTGCAAGCTGCCAGGGATGGAAGTGCTGTCAGCACTCCGGCAAGCGGGGAGCTTGGCAGCCCGATAGCGCGTGGCACTGGCGGTCTTCGTGTAGGATGTCTAAATAAGGGGTTTTCTTGGCCTTTAGAGTTTTTTACACCCTTTCCCGGCTGCTACAGTCGTTCTTCCTTTTCTTTTGATTTTACAGCAGATCTTATTCTAATACATGTAACAGTCAGCTGTTAGTTGCTGTGGAGATGGGATGAAAAGCTGGGGAGATGGCATTTCTGTGCTGGGCGCTGGGATAGGGGTGACTGCTTCCAAAATGATCTAAGTTGGCCATGGATTTTTTTTTTATTTTTAACAGACGCAGAACTGAGCTGTAATTTTGCAATGACCTTTGCTGTTTTACAAAATGAGATCAGACACCTGCCATCTCATGGCAGTGGAAGCATTGTGCTAACAGTAACTCAGGGCCACATTGTAAATGGGGATGTGTGTTGCTTGTTTTTTTTTTTCTTTTTCTCATCTGTTTCTTTCCCTTTGCTGCCTGCATCATCTCAAACTGATAACATGCTTCAGCAGAATTTGCTGAGACCAGAGACAGACTGAGGCTCGTGCAGAGCAGTAGTTCCCTGTGCCACCTCACATCCCTTTGAATTTGCTCAGCATTAGTCCCACCAGCTGGGGTGGGAGCCTTTGTGTTCTTTTTCGGCCCTTTTGCACTGAGGTGTGTTGGCTGGGTCACCTAATTTGTGTTCGCATCTTTCCACTGCTTCTTGTGTTTTCCTCTCTGCATGTGATCTGCAGCTCTGGCTGCTGGAGGGATGCAGTGAGCAGGACGGCGGTGATGCCCCGCACCACCGTGAAAATTATTTATGTGGATCTGGTGTGCGTGGTATACACCAGAGCAACTACTCTAATAACCAGAGGACATCTAGCAGCCCTGCAGCTTTCACATGCTTCACTGCTCTGCCAGCGCAGCTCCGGCGTGACCTCTGCTCGGAGCGAGAGATGAGGTCCAATCCATCTTGTAGCAGAGCAGGGTGAGGGCTTGGGAGCTGTTGCAGCATCCTGAACAGCATCCAAAATGAGGAGAGAGGGGACTGCTTGGTTCCAAAAAGACTGTCACAAATTCTTGCTGAGGGTTGGGCTGCATCAAGGCTGTTAACTCTTCTCTTGGCTTATCTACGTGCTGCTGAAGTAGTTTATATCGTGCCCAGCAACTCTTCCCAAAACTGACAGAATTTGTACTAAGTGTCTTATACTTGATAAGACAGGTACAGAATATGTGAGAAATGGTTTGAGAGGCAATGTGGATTTTACTTACTGCACCTCATCTGCTGTAGCTCTCTTTGAGGGAAGTAAATGCAAATAAAGCGGTGGCTTACCAGTTTGAGATCGGGTATATGGCAGAGAGGAGAATGGCATTTTAAATGTGTTGCTTATATGGATGGCTTAGACTTTTCATTTAGACTTGGTTCAGAAACGTGCTTAGCCACACATCTCGTTTGAATCACGCGAATAGTACTGCTGAAATTAGTGGCACTCTTGCTGCGGCTCATTTAAGACGCGTGGTTGCAACGTGACCCAATTCCCATTGAAATAGGTGGAAGAATTTCCCGTTATTCTGATAAACCCAGATCGGGTCCTAAATCCATTTAACCCTTCGGACTACTGCACTGATGTCTGCTTATCATGATACCGCGTTGAGGGAGCGGTACAAACACTGGCATGCAGTGCACCGAGCAAAGTGCTTTCCGTAGGGTGTACTGAATGAGGAGCTCTCTCGGGCCCCAGATGCTCTGCAGTTTATATTCTGATGCTGCTTGCTGTTACTGCGTGATTACTTCCCTTCCTCAAACCCTCTTGATTTTATTGAGGAGAGACTGCATTTTCTCTGTGCATGGCAGAGCATCTTCTGGAAGTGACAGCGGCAGTTACCAAGTGCTGGTGCGTGGGGAGTTGATCAGTTCCAGGCCTGTGGGTCACCTGTGGTGAACCTTGGACTGGGGGACTTCAGCTTGGTGTCGGACACACAAGTGACAGGTAAGAGGAATCACTGTGTTCGAGAGCTGTGCTGCTGGTAAGAGGGCAGCTGCTGCTGGTTCAGCAGGCAGACCTGGCAATCCGGTAACCTTGCTATTACGGACCTGAGAATTAAACCCTTCTCACTGAAACATGAGGCCAGCCTACCAAGTTGACCATAATAAGCTTTGAAGAGCTGGGAATAAAAACGTGCATGCATCTCTTTCTTCTGCAGCAACTTTATAGCTGGAGGCTCTTCAATTGCTGCAGTGGTGAGTGGCGAGAGCCCCCACCGGAGACCTGGCAGTGCTCAGCAGTGCTCTGGGAGCTGTGCATGGGGTTTTGTTTGTTTGTCGTCTGGATTAAAAGGATTAAAGACTTAACCTTTGTACAGCCTTTCAAATAATAACGTGTTTATGTTCGTGCTGTTTTCATCATATAACTAGTTTTCATCATATAACTAAAGACCTGGGAAGGGGCAGGCTTATGTAAAGTGAGGTCTTGGGCTCTAAATCCCCCACACCACCTGGCTGTGGCAGTCCTGCTACAGCAGTGGCTTTTTAAATAGGTTTCAGAGATTTGCAGTTTGCATTGTAGCCCTCTGAGTGAGTGGAAGTGGCTCTTTTTTTTTTTTTTCTTTTTCTTTTTCTGTTCTTTTGGGATTATTCCAACAGTGCCTGAAGTTTTCAGAAGCATCCAAGTGATTTAACAAATTTACTGCCATCTGTAAAAAAAAAAAAAAAAAAGACTAAGATCCTATTGGCTTGTAAAAGGGACTCAAGATCTGTCTTCAGCTGGAACATTTTATCTCATCCCTGTGCATGTTCCCCATGTGATTAAGGGAGGCCCAAGGCCACCTCTGGGACCAGCCGGTGCCACCTGCAGGGATGCCATCTGCAAGCACGGCCAGGACTTACTCTCCTCAGCACATGGTATGGTGCAATGCCTGCGCGGTTTGGGGATGCCCGAGAGGCGGCTGTGTGGGCGGCAGGACGCGGGTGGCCCGGGGTGGAGACCTTGTCCTGGGAGCTGCTCCCCTGAGGCAGCGCTGAGCCGAGGTTTTGGGGATGGGGTTTCTTGTGGTTGTGTGTGGGGAAAAGCTCCCCGCTGGCAGCTCACTGGCTGGTGGGAAGATGACCCCCCTGTTAGCCAGCATGGGTTAAAGCACCACGGGGTGCACTTCTGTGGGTGCTGTTTTTCTACATCTGGCAGAACTGTAGGATTCCAGTAGATGCAACTGTCAGCATTGGGATCTGCAAACAGTTGGTAAAAATAAATAAATAAGTAAAATATCCTTTTGACTCTTTCTGTTTACAACTGACTGAATATAACAAAGATGATATGACTTTATCATCTGGATTAGTAACAGATTTACCATCTGGACTGTCATCACATTCAGTAGCTGTTACCCCTCCGTCAAGCTGTAGCTGAACAGTTCTTTTCTGTTTGCAGCAGTCAATATAAATAGTAATTTAAAAACTACGATTCGTGGAAAACTTGTGGATCTATAAATCTATAGCCAAAGGTTGTAGAATGCAGCCATGCTCAGGACCTAAGTAACAACTGCTTTTCCTCCAAAGATAGTGCATACAATGTCAGCCTCTAAAGAAGGTTGTTACTGTCAAGGACTTTCCTCCAGGGAAATAGATTTTTAAAGAAGAGTCTGAATATTGCATAAAAATATACTTTAAAGAGAATCCTTAATCAAAGTGATGTAACAACGGGAGTATTTACTTTCCTACTCGTCCCTGGGACTGGTAAGTCACAGCTAGTTAGCCATTCTCTGCATTTTAGAGAGGATTTTATCTTGGAAGAAATTTGCACTACCCGTTTTAAACTTAGAAGACATGAGCTCCCTTGTGTCTTCTGTGCGCTGAAGGGAATACAGACTGAGCTTGAGCAATATATGTTAAATTTGCCAACAGTTCTCCACTGCAATAAATACATCTTGCAACATAAGGTTGAAATCTGTGGATTGCAAGCCTGTGCTTTCTGGAGTATAATGTACTTCATCCATTCCACCAAATGTGCCTATGGAAATTTGAAATGAAATTAAACCACTATATATGAGTGAACTTGCACAGATGGTTGATTTAAGGCACAAACACCTTGTTCTGGGTCTTGACTGTATGTTTTTCTTGAGCAATTCACAGCAAGTCAGGCAAGTTGGGCTGGACGTTAGGCTGTGTGGTGGGTGACATGAAGAAATAGATGGGAATATGGTTACAAGTTTGAAATTTCATCTTTGGAAACCCTGTGTAGCATTTCTTAGAGCTCCGCTGACTTAGTGTTGGATAAAGGAAGTAAAATAGATGTAAAGGCAATCAAAGTGAATTAATTAAAAAAGCCTAAGTGAATATTAATAGGAACTGCTATATTCAACAATATACAAACGTGTCTGCCATTTATAGATGAACTCTGCTGTTTGTTACATATTACATTAAAGAAGAGTCCTGAACCAACATATCAAAATGTCAAACCAACACAGCATTTTTCTTTGATGTACTTTTTTGTTAAAATGAATTATTGATAACCTTTCTTATGGCTGGCAGGAGAGATTTCAGATTTTTATTTGCTTATTAGATCAAATCTCCTTTTCCTTATGTAGGCAAAGCTCTTTACAACAATATCTAGATGGGATATGTGTAATTAGAGAGCTCAGATTCTTTCTTGAGGGGAATGTTCTCCCCACCCATCATCCCTTGTTGCCGTGATTTCTTAAGCTGATATTTTCATTGGAAGTCTTTAAGCAAATATATAGCCCACCCTGGAGCTGGAGGTCAGGACAAGGGCATGACAGCGTTGTGTGGGCCCACAGACCACACTGGTGGATCTGCGGGTCTGAAAGAGGGGTCTGAGCTGGTTTACCCAGGATCTGTGGAGAAAAATCTGCTCTGCTTCCAGTGCTGTGGCTTGGGAAGGTGTTTTGCCAGAGCGAGGTCTGATTTGTGGTAGGACTCAGAAAGCCCAAGTGTGCACAGTTCTCATTTTTTTTGGAGGCATTGGCAAATAGCAAGGTCTCTATTAGCCACTGTCACCTGCTCTGGAAACCAGCAATCTTGTGGTGCTCTCCACACAAGAGCTCTCAGCTGCATGCTGGCTGTCCCGGGCTGTGCAGTACCTTTGCCAGTGATACGTCATTACTGACCCTTGTCAAGGCTCAGAGGTTCACGGTTTGCAAAACTCTTCCACTTTTCTAATGTAACCCCAATTACTGGCAGCTGGGTGTTTCATGAGGGCCCACCTCACCCTGGAGCTTAGCAGCCCCAAGCCCATCTGCTGTGCTCCACCTACAGATGTAGAAGTGGTTTTGGCTTGTTTTCTTTTAAGGTCAAAAGTCTCTGTCAGAGAAAGAGGGGAAAAAAACAAAGCTTCCTCCTCAATGTCTGCTGTTTGTCCTGTTTAGCATTCATTGTTTCTAATTGCTTCCAGAAGATGCTGCATGAGCTGGGAGCCCCAGCTTTAGCAGTTGTTATTGGGGCTCCTTTGCCAAAACCTCTGGGTTTGCTCAGGCACTGGGGAGGAGGGTGCGAGAGGTGGCCATGGTGCTTATTTCCTGTTTTAAATTTGGATGGAGTACAATTGTTTCACTTGGTTTTAGTCAGAATACAGTGGCTGGAGGGGGCAGCCTTAGGCAGACCGCCCTATGGAGGGCAGAGAGACACTCATATTGTCTCCTACTCCCCCCGGTCCCAAATGCATCTCTGTTGCTGCATCCCAGGACAGATGTGGGCAGCATGGTGCCCTTCCTGCAGTTTCGGTGGGGGGAGACGAGTGGCCTCTGCCTTCCTATGCCTTTTTCTCTGCCTCCCGTCATGCTCAACCAGCAGCTCTGCCTTCTTTCTTCACGCTATGCCCCGGTGTCCTCTCCCCTTCCCAGTGACCTGCATTAGGCTCGTTGCAGCTCCGGGTGGCTCTGCCTGGGGGGCAGAGTATTTAGGGCATCCTCCATCCCCTGCCTGAACTCCTTCAGGAGCCCTGGGGGGACTCTCCCCAGCTCCCCCTCCCCTCTTGGCCCCTCAGCTGCCTAATTCGGGGCTCCGTCTCCGTGCGTGGGTAGGGATGCTGGGCTTGCTCCAGAACACGGTTGTGCCTCTGGCTGTGAGGGGATGATTGCAGCTCTGCGGCGGTAATTATGCGAGCCCAAGGAGGAGCGGTGGCGGGGCAGAGGAGCCGTGCGGTGACGTGACTCAGGGGTGGTGGGATGGCGTGGGCCTCGGGCCTGCCTTTTTCTCCGCATCCCTCCAAAGAGCTCGGTGAGTGATTTACCACGCTGCCTGGCGCCGGTCCCGCTGCAAAGCCCCCCATAAAAAGTGCAAGGCCGTGTGTTTTCACTGCTTTTGTTGGTGTTTGGTGATTTCCTGCCTGCCTGGAGGATCTCAGGTGGCGTAGGGGGCGTTAGGGGCCTGTCTCTGCGAGGTGCTGCTTGTGGTGAATCCCCCGTCAGTGGGCCTTTGGGAACTTTGAGTACAAATTGTTTTTATTTCCTTCAATGTCCATTTAACCAAGAACAATAATTTCATTTTACATCCAGATTTACTCTCACTGGGATGAATCTTCCTGCATAGACACGCTTCAGGGTGCCAGAGGCCTCTGCATCTGCACAAAGCTGCTCAGTGCTGCGGCACCAAAGCCACCTGTGAACAACCCTCCCAGCCCTTCGGCACAGGAGATGGTATCTTGTGTTTCATAGCCACATTTATGGCCTTTGCGTGGCTGGTATGTTCAGCCATGGTGGGGGGAGGTCACCCAGACACGGACCCCATACAGCCCTTGGATAACGCATGAGGTCTCAGCCCTCTGCATGCGGCTGCTTGGGGTTGTTGTGTGACCTTGGTGTGGGGAAAAGGTGTTCACAGCCCATCTCTCCTTGTCCCAAGAGCTTTTTTAGGTGCAACCACTCAACCCTATAAAGAAGGGCATGGGACAATGGATTTACATATTATCTGCCTGCTGGCTGGCAGGTAGAGACCAGCTTGTTCCAGCTTGGGGGGCATTTCCCACATGTGTGGTTTGCTGTTCATACTCTCCATACGGACAGACCTATGCAGGTTTTGCCCTGCAGGAGATTCCATCCCTGTGTATAAAGCAGAAATTGCTTCAGTATCTCTTCTACAGATAGGACATATTTTTGTTTTTGTAACCTCTCTTGTTGTCCATTCCTTTTCTCGTTCTACATCTTCTACTATTAGCCCTAAGCCTCTTTTTCCTCTAAATGCCATTGCTGGTTTCCTCAACTGACTTTAATATTTACTGAAGAAAACAGGAAGCTTCTAAAAATCATTACAAATTGTATCTGGTTGAGTAAAAGTGGGTGGATAATGGCTCTGCAAGTTTTCCCACCCTGGTTATTTTGGTTGGGGCTGCTGGAGCAGAGGTGGCAGATGGAGCTGAGCTGTGCCAGAATGCCTGGTGGTTTGTGATGCACGCATGCAAGGTCTCCAGCAGACCACCAGCATCATTCTTCTCTTAAGATCGCTCCAGGACTTAAGCTGCAATGAAGGCAAGTGCAAAAAACATTGTCCACACACACAGTAGTAATACTTCATGCATATTTGTAGAAAAGGCTGGTATTTTTCCTCATTGGTAGTAAATTATTGAAAAAAGGGTAGAAGAGTTACTAAATGGCAGTTCTCTCCATGAGGAACAAACGTGCATTGCTCCTGTGCTGTCCAATAACTTCATGTGACACTGAGGTGGCACAGTCATTTTTGGATCTTCATACTCCTTTGGGTTAGGCACAGATACTGGAAAACCGTCTGCACAGTCATGTTGCTCCCATGTTGCTATGTTTGTGGAATTGTCAATGGTTTGTGTGTGTTTTCTGGACACACAGCTGAGAGCTTGTGCTTGCCACAGGGTGCTAATGGTTTTTGGGCTGGTACTGGACTGACTCCAGAAGGCCACAGCTGTAGGACTGGGGTCTTTGCTCCACCTCTGTAGCAGGAAGAGAGCAATAGGAATAGCACAGTGTTTATGCCAATAATATAGTGGTTTAATTCTTAGTAATTTCTCCAAGTACTAGCTGTGGATTTTTTTTTTACCCTGTGCAAAAGCTTCATTTCATCAGTGTACAGGTGCCTAGGTTTGTGCTCATCTGACCAAATACAAATGCTCTCAGAGCTATTGCTCTTGCATTCAGTGCATAAAAATTGGCAGTGCTTTGGGGCTGTTCAGATAGCCTTAAAGTAGATGTCTAGAAAAATCCAATGAATTACTCCTTAAAAAAAAACAGCTTTCTTTTCTGCCAGCTAAAATGGGCATTCAGATATATAATATAGGGAAAGTAAGTGAGGTGAAATTAATCCAATCTGTAGTTCTGATAGTGACAAAATACTTGAATAACTTAATACCAGGTTGACCCAAGATGGCACTCTGTGTGTAAATCAAACTAATGTTATGGTTGCAGAAGACCATCCTTACAATCTAAACAGTACATACTTCTTCTCCTGGGGAGGCGACGAGGGAAGAAACCGGAGATGATGGGCGTGCATGTGAGTATAGCTACACAGCCCTTGAGTGATGGCAACGAAGGCAGCAAGAGTGTTATCAGAGTTTGCATGGACAAAGCTCGGAGGGTTGCAGCTGAAGGCAAACCAACCAGTGGTTGATGCCCAAAGCATGAGCTAATATGTTTTTATCCCTTTCAGTTCTTTTCGTTTATTGATAAGGTGGTGCAGTTCCCAGAAGTTAATATTTTATGCAACTATTTTGCTATTCTTTTATCTCCTCCTCAAAGGATTAGCCATCTGGGCAGGGCTGTGCTCTAGGGTATGCTCCTCTGATAGGGAAGGGAGTCGCATCCAAAGCAAAATCTGACTGCTGAGGAAGCAGGGTTTCCAAGGGATAGGTCCAAAATGATAAAAACTTTCCTCCTCCTGTGTTAGAGGAGGAAATGCTGAAATACTCAAAAAAGTGACAGGATAGAGGGAGAAATGTGGTACCTTAACTTGACGTTATAGGTACATTTTGGAAATACTTAAGCCCAAAGGGATTAACCGAGGTTGTATTTTAATGAATAGAAGATTGTCAAATATGCGTTTAGCTTCATTTTGTGCCTTAAGTTGCATGTGAGCAGGCTTTTTTCTCCTTGCAGAGTAATCTTTATGATTCTGCTTTAATGATTTTCTTGTCTGCTGGAAAACAGAAGAAGAAATTTTAAAAATAATTAAACTTTTCTCCTTATCCACTTTCTCTGTAGCTGTCATCTATAACTCTTTAATGATGTACATGCTTTGAATAAATGATATATTTTAAAATGATTTGTATAAGAAAAAAAAAACCTTCCTATTTTTGCAGTGTCTTTTAATAATAACTTTTATCAGCCTGCAAATGAAACTTTTTCTCCAATTTTGAACTTTCTGTAATGGAATGAGATAAAATCTTAATTCTGTACTTCACATACTCCATGGGCCAAATCGATCCCTCGCTTTAATTCCATTAAGTGGGTTTTGCAGAGCAAGGAGTAATTTACAGGAAGCACTTGGCCCCAAATCATCCTCAAAGTGACTGGCAGATTAGGTACTGTAGGGGCATATGGAGGTGGATCCCACTGCAGCCACTTTCGTATCGGTGAGAGATTAAATGAAACTTGGAGTGGCAGAACCTTCTTGAGAAGAAGGGATGTCAGCCAGCTCTGTTAAAACCATGCTGTCAGTCCGCTCAGGATCCTCACCCACCTCTGCCTTCCCGTGTCACCCGAAGGACGCTGGCTGCACTGATGCAAACACTGATTGCATTGCTCCACAGCCTTGACAGGGTGCAACAACCTGAAATTTGATGTGGCATGACAAGACACACGCTTCTGCTCCAGTAGTGAGGCTGTTCACGTGCAGTGCAGTCTGTGGAAAAGTCTCCTAGGACAGTTCGGTTGTACCAGGTGCGGTTAAGTAGAGCACACTGTCTAAGATGAAAGTCGAATTTAAGAACAGGCTTGTTTTCCTCTCCTCCCTCTCCCTCTATTGTTTCAGCACCACAACGGGATGTCTTCCTGATTCCCCATCGCTCCCCGAAACACACAAGCCCCCCTTCCCATGCGGTGTAACTAATCTGGTTTGCTGACTGAGTTCTGCTGGGGCCTTTAAAGTGATGCCAGCTACTATGTGCTAAATGTAGCATGGCAGCATTTCAGAGTGAAGCTAAAAACCCAAATCCAATAAGCAAGGAAATAACCGTAAAGATGAAGCCCTAGTTTCCATTCTGCCTATCCACTTGCTGCCTGATGGGACAGCTTTGCACTAAAAGTTGGCCACGGACCATATGTTAGAAGTATGAAGGCTTCTTTTTTTCCTCTTTAAGCTTGAATCTGTGAATAGACACAGTTTTTAATCTTATAGGAAAATCACGTTATTTTCAGGGATGAGCTTTCGGGCAGTTTGGATTTCTTTTTCTCTGTGCTGGGATTAGTAAACAGCAGCAGAACTCCCACTTCTCTTTCTAAATCCCCATTCAAAATGGAAGGGAGGTTTTCCAAGCTCAGGTTTTGTTATTTTGAGATTTAACTGAAAGAGAGTATCAGTGCTGATTGTGCAAGGTATTGGCTTTCATGAAAATTAGCAGAATGTTTTTCTAAGAAATATCAAGGAAATCAGATAAGTAAGACTTCTACAGTGAAAAAGTTTTGTGAAGGAAACAGGTTAAACAATTTCTTATTTGTTTAGCTTGCAGGGAGATGAGGAATTTGCAAAAGAAAAAAAAAAAAAAGGCAAAAAAGGCAAAAAAAGCAAAAGAACCTCCAAAATGCAGCCACTGAACATGGCTATGGGGCCCATGATAGGATTGAAAAAAAGAAAGGGCGCAAAGGGATCCATCCATAGTTGTGGGAATGTGTGCTGGAAGCAGGAAGGTTGGGGCTCTGTGGTCGCCTAAAATGGCAGAGCGATGTTTCTGTTCTGCAAGGATACCTCGAGGTAAAACTGTTCTTACAAGGTTTCATCAGGCCGATCTTTGTTTTATTTTATTTTAATTGAACAAAAAAATCAGGAAATTCACCAGTGTGAGGAGGATTAAGTGTGGATAATCCATTTTTGTGACTCATTCTGATAAGAAAAGAGCTCATCAACTCCCTGTAGCCTTGCATCTGAAGACAGTTGCTGACAGATTGCATAGAATATGTCTCTGCATTTTTAGGACCCTGAGACAGCAACTTGCGAGCAGATAAAACCAAATAAAACCTGACAAACCATCTTTGTACTAGAGAGATGAGAACGAAGATGTAGATACATTTTGTTGGAGGGTTTGAATATGATGCTATGAGGAAAGGCACTGAGTTATAATTTAAACTCCTTAAATGTTTTCTTAAACATGAAGGATCTCAGTTAATTAAAAGTTATTACATAACTGTTACTGGGGAGTGAAAAGTTTATTTTTAATTATACCTTGTTACATAATGGTTACATGATGACAGAGGCAACGAGATGAAGAGTAGAGATTTAAGTATACCTTTTTTAATACACCGAAATTAAAAAGTGAGGTGTTGATGCATTCATTCATTCTTGACTTGTCCTGCCTGCCTGGATCTGTTTCGTGGCCCTGGCTTCAGCTCTAAGCTTTTGGAGGCAGGATCAGTTTGTTCTGTACTTGTGCAGCCCATGGCCATGGTGAAGACTTCCTGAACGTGGTGTGCAGCAAAATAATAAATATTCTAGTCCGCTTTCAGCCTCTCATTTCATCTTGAAATGTTTTGGCCAGCAGACCCATACACACGCATCTGTAACTAATATGCCAACAAATCACTTCTGTAATTTATCATAATTGAGGAAAGCCTCTTTAAGTTGGATGATTTCTTAAGTAATTTATTTAACATTGGTTATAAAACTATATTATTTGCCTTGATACAATGAACTGTTGGCTTTAAAAGCTGAGCATGCAGCAGGACAATTAAGCCTGTTATCTTTAGCCAGAGACAGTATCTACAGAAAAGTTGCTAACGCGAAAAAGGAAGGTGAGATGGGTGGGAAACCTTTCCCTCTCCCTGCGTGCTGGGGGACAGGGGTGGCCATCGGTGGCGGGGCTCACCCGGTGGGGGACACGCTGAGGCCCTGATGGATGAAATGGTGGGGTTTGAAGTTCAAGCCCAACGTATCTAGCCAAAATATTCACCTGGAGGTGCGTGGGGTTGCCGGGCATCACGGACTCCCAGCGGCTGATGAAGCCAAGCAGAAAACCAGCCAGGAAAACGGTGGCTGGTAGAGTGGTCCTGGCTTGACCTTTTTGGACTTAAAAAGGCTTGTTACTAGCCATGAGCAAACTGTCCCTTTCCCTTTGCTTTGACAAGCTGCTTTCCTACAAAAAGAGTGATGATGATGATGATTGTTGTTGAGTTGGCCTATATTGTGAAGGGTTTTTAAGTTAAATGATGATAGAAGCGTAACAGCTTCAAGCAGATCTGATATGAGACTCCTCTTCTTTGTGGCCTTGGTCTCCCCATCCCCCTCTCCAAATTCTGTAATTTCTGTAAGTACCCAAGTCTTTCTTGAGTTACTGAGGAAAAAGCTGGAATTGATTTACAAGCTGACTTAATGCGGCTTTCATCAGAAACTCCCAGCTATTGAATATTTCTGGCAAAGTCATGTTAGAGGTTTAGAGCTTGCTTTGTGAATGTGTTTATTAATTAATGTCTGCCTCTCTTTCGTGGCTTTAATTTTTTTTTTTTGAATGGAAACCATCACAAAGGATTTAATCATGGTGATTTTTGAATTCTTTTGTCTTAAAAGTATTTGTCAGCTAAAGAATATGAAGTTGAATGGATGTAAAGATTAAAACGGTCAGATCCTTTCAATAACAAGGAATTAATCTAAAGAAGATCTTCAATATCAGGTTGTATCTGTGGAGTCAGACATGCAGACATCCCTGTCTGAGGTACAGGAAATCTTATGGCTGGGGTTGAATTTATTGGGAATTATGAGACTTTCTAACTATTTGTGATGTTATTTATGAACATGCTTTTACCCAGTTATTTGATGTGGAGGTTAACCCTTGGATTGATACCATGTTCCTGGTGTTAACACCTGCATGGACAGCAGGCTTGGTGCACTGACCTTTCTTTTCATGCTTGTCCGTGGATCTTTGACTGTCATGTAAGTATGACAAAAAGAAAAGCAGTTCTTTAAATATTCATTTGTGAGCTGTTGTCTGGCTGCCAAAAATATGTGCTTCTTCTGTTACTGTCCTTTTGAAGGACTTCATTAAATTCTTTTCAGATACCTGGAAAAAGAAGGGAAGAAAGGAAGGGTGTCAGATACTCCCTCTGAACCAGTCTGGTTTCCCATGGCCAGTATAGGTACGGGGAATCCTAAATTGGGATTAAGATGCCTGTATGATTTTGAAGGTGCTATAATTCTGCATCCTTGTATTGGCAAGGAGTGTACTGTAGTAACAAGGCTATGCTATGCTGTATAGTGTTTTTCTTTCTTATTTTTCTTAATTATTATGGGGAAGTACTTGCCAATTGTAAAACTGAAAGCAGAGCCTTAACAGAGTTGCAGCCAAGAGCGGTGTTGGTGTTTGGGGAAGGACTTGGATGGTTCGTCTCCTCATCCTCGCACTCCAGAAATACATCGGCAGGGAGAAGGACACCGAGTAGTTGCAGCAAGCAGCAGGTAACCCCATCCAGCTACCTATCCCAGGAATATGTAACCGTATATAGTGGCAGTGTGCAGGCACAGAGGAGTTATTGGACAGGATTGCAATAAAAGACTGCAAAGAGTAATTAGTGCTTAGCCCTGACAAAACCCCATCAATCTGGCCAGCGCACCAGAACCATTGCGTCCTCAAAGGTGTTGAAAACTCTTTGCAAATTAGCTGGCTTTCCACAGCAGCGAGGAAAAATAAGTCTCTGCTATAAACTCTGGCTCACTGAGCTCAGCTCTGCTAATTAAAATCTGGTTGTGATCGGGAATGATTGGCTTTTGCTGTGAGCTTGTTTGGAGGAAGAGCCACTCGCTCTCATGGCTGGTTTCTCTGGGATTTGACTGAAAATACACGGCTGCCATCGCCTTGTGTGCGTGTGTCCCTGGGCTGGATAGTGCTTGGTGTCCTTCGTTGCGTCTTGACCAGGCCTGCTGGCGTCTTACACAGGAGGTTTATAAATTTTCAATCAATTAAAAACAAGACAAAGTAGAACTTAGGTTTGTTTGTCACGGTGTGTTGCTAATCTTTAACGGTCTCTTTTAGCACTTGAAAGCCATTTTTCTCAGGGGTACGAGACCTTTTGTGGGGTGGGAGCAACCAGTGAATTATTCATTTGTTTTCCTAGCTGGTGGGTTTCCTCCCCCCTTAAATGTAACCAGAAAGGAGGCAGCATCTTTTGGCAAAGGAACATTTAGGTTAAGTTTCATTTTGCCGGAAATGTTTCTGCTTAGTTGTTAAAAACAGATTGAGGTTTCTGACAGCACAATGTGGTGTCCAGCCCGTGTGTGGGTGGCAGGGAGGACTTTGTAGAGGGGTGCCAGATGTTTGCCTCTGGCTCAGAGAATTTCTTTGAAAATACTCATCCTTTTGGTGCAATCTGCTGCTGTACAAACTGTAGAAACTGATGTGAATCCTGCGGACAATGAGCCGGTGCTTGAATCCGCTGAGAGCTCAGCTGGAAGCCAGGAGATCTTCCCACTTGATTTGGAGATCAAGGGCCACCTGGGTCTCTCAGTCATCATCTCCGGTGCATCGCTACTGTAAATAAATCAAGCTTGCAGAGGGTCTGTAACCGAGGCAATGTCACTCGTGGTCACCGGTGGTGCTGGCTGTCATGTTTCACTCGTGGATTTTCTTGCCTCTGATGGCTCTATGAGAATTGTTGTCTCTGGCTGGCCTATATGATCCTTCCCAAGCCTTTTTGCATGGGGGTTGGAAATGTCTGCTTTGCTCTTGCAGCACCTTTTTCCACTGATTTTTGTTTTACCAGTGCTCAGCTGCGATAAGATGGGTATTGAGTGCAACTACATGAATATCTGTTTTCCTGCTTTGGGGTCAGTATAGAAAATATATGTCTGTGTTCTCGGTGAGGACATGGCAGTCAATAGTAGTGCAGTTGGCCAGTGGGGTGAATTGAGTCTGTTTTCTGCTGCGTATCATGTGCTCCAAGGAGGCACATGGACCAGAAAGTTAAAAAAATAAAAAATAAAAAAAAGGACCAGAGGGATACTGGGAACTGTGGGATCCAGCTGCCCATCCTGTAGGACCAATATACTTAGGCCATCTCTGACAGATCCTAGCTTACTTAGTTTGTTCTTTTAAAAAACTAAGGGAAGGACTTGCTGCAAGCAAGTAGCTTGTTCCTATGTGCCCCGTCCTTGTAGTTCTTTTTTTCTAATGCGTAACCTAAATAGTCCTTGCTGAAAATTAAGCTGATTAATTTTTGTTTTACTCTCAACGGGCATGGAGTACAATTGACTGCTGTCCTTTCTATAACCTTACTCAGCTTTGAAGACTGTCATTATGTTCAGACCTTCCTTTCTGAGAGTAAACTTGTTCTTCTAGCCTTCCCTCAAAGGGACACGCAGCCTTGCAGTGAAATATCTGGAATCTGGAATATTTCTGTTGGTCACCTAGGTTCTCTTGGGAGCTTTCTTATGGTATACAATGGAGCTGATTCATGGAAAAATGTTTGTTATAATCTGTGATAGCTATCTTTATTTCTAAGCAGTTTATTCATCCTGAACCTCTTTATAAAGATGACTTTACCAGACATAACTACACATGTAAGCAAAAAAAAAAAAAAANACAAATTAAAAAAAAAAAAAAAAAAAAAAAAAAAAAAGCAAAATCTCTAAGACAAAACTCTACTGAAGATCCTTTTTGCACAATAGCAGTTAGTGTTCTACTTTCTTCCTTTCAAAATCTAAAAGGCAAATATTCAGGGAATTATAAAGCTTTCTTCTCCCTTCCTTCTTTGAATTCCCCTTGCAGAAATCGTGAATCTTCCAGAATACTACAGGGCAACTTTCTGAATGTTGGGCCAACCAGAGCTGGGGTTGCTTTGTGGATCTGAATTCAAGCTGCTTGCTTGCAGGCTGTGTGCGTGGGTTTTCTAGTTACTCTCTCTTTTCCTAAAAGCAATGAGATGAAGGAGGGAAAAAATACTCTAAGTAAATTCTAGTTCCAAAATTATTCAGCAGATCACAGCTTCCATACCATGGATACAGACTATCTCACTAATATTTCCAACAAAGAAAGGAAGCAGTGTCACAGACCTGCAATTAATACTTCACTTCAGCAAAATATTGCGATGTATCTGTCCTGGTTCTCCATATGTACAAAATCAGCATTTTTGAAGCAGTGTTTTGCACTCTGCTTCAGTTTCTTGAGAGCAATGCTGCAGCAGAAACTGGTATTTGGTTTATAAAAAGCACTATCGGTACCACATGGAGGGATGTTTGTGCTGTGTGATGTGGCGCGGTGGATCCTCTCTTTTTTTTTCCCCTCTTTTTACCCTTTCACTGCCACCGTCGTTTCATGGACGCCACCAGGTGTGATCAGCAAATAACCATTGCATCCCTGTCTGGGCAGCAGTGCACCCTGCTGTGTGTCAGGGGCCCAAGGGGGACGTTCTGCGCACGTGCAGCTTCTTTTAGGGAAGTACTTGGGATTTGCAGACCTAATGGGAATTGAAGTTTGTTTTCTCTCCCATGGTGACCACCAGTTTCTGTCAACTAGCTCAGTAGAAATCACTGTCTTTTATATATGGAGACACATTTTTGTGGAGAAACTAATTAAAAAACAGAGCTGCTGTGCATTTGGAGAAAAGATGTGTCTTAACTAAATCAATACTTCTAGAGAAGTTGTTTTCCTGCTTTTCATTTACTTACTACTTGAATTGGCACCCAGGCTTTGCACCCTTTGTACTGACCAGCAATGACTTCCCTGTCTCCTACCAGACCCCAGGACTCTGCCTAGAATTTGTTTTCTTAAAAAGTCGTCCTTGCAACCTCATCTCAGATTGCAATTTCCTCTTTCCCTAGTTTCCTCGATTTTGCTAAATCCCAAGTGTCTTTGATATCCTTTGTTATGTCTTCCCTCTGCTTCACCCAATTCCCTATGTCCTTCCTAAAATTTAATCTGGAGGTTGTTTTTCCTTTAGCCTGTGGTCTCTCATCACTTCATCTGGGCTCTATATGTGACCGGTGGCTCTGCTCCGAGGTGCCCGCTGATGGTTGTCTTCTCCACCGGTGCAGAGCCACCTCTGCAGCTCTGCCTCTTCTTGGCACAGGGGAGATGCTCTTAGCAGTGCGGCAGTCGCTCTGGGGCATTACAGACTAGTGCAATTGAGGCAGTTCAGAAATTCTCCTAAATTGTTTTGGGAAATCTGCTGGGCTGAATCTGGCACAGTGTTTGAGCACAGAGATTTGCCCAATGCAGCTGAGGACCCCGCTGAGTAATGCTTAAGACGTTTCCTTCATTTGTATGTTCTTATATTATGTTTTCGGCCAGCGTCCAGGCAGTCCAACAAATTCTGTTAACAGTGTGATCCTAAGGGGATTAGCTAATGACTTTCCATACTGATTGGGTAATGACTTTTTGGAAAGTGAGAGCTCAGCAGAAAACAATCCTGGCAATTACTGTCTGCTCATGTCAATACTGCAAGTGCTGGAGAGCAGCTCCATGAATGAAATGGCTTAAATGAAGTCTCCCTCTGTCTCTCTAACCTCTGTACAGAGTCTCTTTCTCTTGTCTGACACAAGAATATCTTTTATGCTCTAAACTTTTTGGGGATGAGAAGGGTTATAACCTCTTTGAACAACCTCTTGCTCTGTCAGCTGCGAGAGCCTTTTGGGGTCCGGTCGGCATTTTGAGCGCAGTCCCACGACGAAGCTGAGCACTGCGATGGCTGGTGGCTGCTGGTAAGGCACATTCATGTCCTTCCATCCTCTCCCAGCTGCGTAAATCTGTCCCCTCCTTTGCACCAGGCTCATGCGGGCTGTGGTGGCCTCGGTGCCTTGGGAGGGAGACAGATGCTGTCACCCGTGTTAGGGTGGAGGAATGGTGGCAGGAGAGAGCCAAGGGGCGAATCCAGCCTTGCTCTAGTGCCCTCTTCTAAGCTCCAGCCGTTGAGAGTGCAGCTCAGCACCCAGGCTTGGTGAGATGCTGCTGGAGGCATGCAGAGCCAGCAGGCTTTTGTGCCAGCCAAGAGAGGATGCTGGCACGATTAAATCCACCTTTCGTCCATTCCTTTTTCAAAAGGAAAATCTCAAAATGCCCAAACCCCAGTAAAAGAAGGGATTTTAGACATCCCAGCCTGGTACTGGCACCTCTGGAGACATCAATGCTCTCTTGAAGATGTATGATTGAGTTGTGAGGAAGTCTGTAAGCAGATCCTTGAATGAAGGGCTGGAATCCAAGGCAGAAATCATTGCATATTTAGACCCTCAGACCTCAGAAGAGGACAGGAAAAGGGCAAGTTTTCAACCAGGCTTCTGACCTCTCTTCTGGAACGGTGGAGCCTAACCTCACACTGACCCGTAGTGTGCACGAAGGAGAACAGTTGTACAACAGGAACAAGCCAGAGGAAAAACAAAAGTACACCCAAGAAGGGAATTGAACAAACCAACACTGTAGGGCTTTGCTCCCTCGTGGAGGCAGGGAAGGATGCAGAGCCCAAGTTTCCTTGCATTTGCAGCCGTTCCTACTTTTTCTAAGCACCTGTTTTGCCAGCAAGACAACAGTTGAAAGACGTGTCCATCGCTGCATCTGCAACCTCAGCATTTGGTCATTGCTATCCACAATTACTCTATATTTTACTATTTCTCTTATGCTCCCAGTGTTTGAGAGCCAAAGCACGTCCTCGAGATGTCTTCTTGCGTCCCACCTCATTGAGATGTCTTCTTGGGTCCCACCTGAGACGCTGAAACCCTCTTGGCTCACTGCTCTGCACTGTTTGTTTAACCTCTCAGATTTCTCCTGGGACAGCGCAGGAGGAGAGTGCCCAGTGAGACACAGTTGGGAAGGAATGGCCAAACTGGGCACGTGTTTAGTGGTAACTTCTGCCACGCTCCCTTCCTGCTCTGGGCTTGGCAGGCTTGCTTAAGCCTTAGGCTATGTGTAATAGCTGTCAGTGAAGTTCTTGCTTGTGAATTTGTTTAATTGTGGTTTGGAGCCCACTTTATAGTTTTGGGATCCACAACATCCTGTGGTAATGAGTTCCCCAACTTAGTTGTGCATGGAAAGCTTTTCTTGCTTGATGATTCCTCTTGGAGCCTCCTGCCTTTTAGCTGCGGAAAAGGAGGGAATAAATGGAGGGGCATGGATTTATAGTACAATACATTATTGTAAAGTGTACTTTTGCATTTCCAACAGATATTCCACAGAAAAGACAATGAGTGGGTTTCCACTGCTGCTACTGCTTAAGCAGAGTTGCTAAGCTTGGTTATAGATAGCAGCTTAGAATTAAAAGTGTTGGATAAATCGTGATGGTGAGCTCAGAGAACCCCATGATTAAGAAAATTGTTCTTGTGCTTGTTTTTCCTGATACCTATTGCTTTGGAGAGTTATTTGTGGTAGGTACAAACACGTCTTCTGCCACAGCTGCTCTGCTTGGTCCCCCCCGGTACAGTCACTGACCCCCTTCCTTGAGGAGGATCATGCCTTGCCCAAGTTTCAGGGGGATTCGTTTGGCTTAAATGCAATTGTGTTGCATCTTTGTTTTGCCAGCTGTACGTTTCCCACTCATCTTCATCCACAGTACAAAAGTCAAGAGGATTTTTTTTGTGCAAACTATTTCTTCCTCCTCCTCCTCCAAAATAGCGGTGGCAGATCTTTCTCTGGAGACCAAATACAAGATGCTGTGAGCATGCAGACCCCGGAGATTATAATGCAAACTGATTTGCAATCTCTGAGTGCAGTGAACGTTGCCAGCTGTTGGCTGCAATAAAGTGCTATTGTGTCCCTTGGTTCGGAGCCCGCTGTCATCTCCAGCCACGCTCTGAATGGTGCCAAGCACATCTCTGTGCAAACCCCACGTTGGAGGGGGGACATCCCTACCGGGTGTCCCCAGGAGCAAGTCCCTGTTCATCTTGCTGTGGCCCTTGCTAAACAGACTCGTCCTTTTCACTGTGCTTCTTGTCATTCAGCTGCTTTTGTCCTCACCCGGTCCCGGGGCAGGCTTCCTCCAGCTATTCTAGTTGTGTCGTCTCCCTGCAATGTTTTAACAGGCTGTGGGCAACTGTTGGTGCTCCCCAGCACTCCTGCACCTTCAGCGTTCTGAATCTTGGTCTAAATCTTACTACTTGGGCTGATTTCTGCTATTTTCATTCCTCGTCCTGATTTTGCAGATTATAAATTTAAATGAAGGGGGCTCCGATTTTCTGCTCTTCGCTGCTCTCAGGCCCTTGCTGCATAGTGAACGACCGGCTGACAAACACCGTGCGTAAAATCATGCTTATTCCTGCTGACGTTGTTGACAGCAGAGCTCATGCATAAAAAAAAAATGCCATAAAGCATAGGTAGCTCTGCAGTCTTCTGCTCTATTTAATGCCAAAGTCAGAACATTGGTCAAAGGCTCCTCCACGAATGGGAGATGACATTTCCCCATCTGCTCGTGCGAGGGGAGGAGTTTGTCATTTGAAAAGCAGAATAATAGTTATGAGACAAACGAGCAGGCCAAAACACAATATGCTATATGGATAATTGCTCCTGAGTTGCAAATGCGTGCGGTGAGTGGAGGCTGTGTAGAAATGCTGTTGGGAACAATTGTGAGGGCTTTTTAATGCTGCTGGCAAAGCAGAATAGTGCTTCTGTCTGAACATGAAGCAAAATAAGCCAAAGATTTCATAATAATTTTAAAATAAGGAGTAATAAGAAAGTTTTTATGCTTCTTTTCGAACTTGTCTTCTTCCTCTCTTCCAAACTATTGCCATTTACAAAATCAGAGACCCAAGGATGTGCTCCACCGCCATGGTGGGTCGCATCCCACGTCACCACCTTCCCGCGGCTTATCAGCAAATCATTTATCCATTGCAAAACGTGCCTCTGGGACACGAGCTGCCCCTCAGTTTGCCAAACCATCCGGCTGAATCTGCAGTCAGGTAATCAGGACGGCATCAGCGTTCAGAGACTGTTCATCGGGTTTCCTCCTCTCCATGTAGGGCCTTTCCCACCCCGCAGGAGAAGGCCACCATCACCATCATGCCCCAGCGAGCAGAATTATGATGGTCCTCTCAGTGTTGAAGTTCCTCTGCTTTCCTACGCTGCGCTTCAGCATTCAGAGCAGCAGGGACCTGGAGCCCAGGTCTTGCCTTACGCTTGCCTTTTGGGGTGGTTTGTGCCAAATGTTGAAAGTAGCTGATACAAAATGGAAGTCATTAATGGGATCTATGCAAGAGGCAGGAGGCCAGGGTGCAGTCCCCCTCCCTGTGAGGGATTTGAAACCGGTATGACAAATATGTCATAACCATCTTGATAATGGCCCTATTCACCTAGATTTATAGGTGGAAGACTGGGGGTTTTCTTGCTGATTTTGTGAATTATATCTAAATCCAGTCTTCCTTTCCCATTGCACTGCTTATGCTAAAAGCATTCCCAAAGAGAAACAACGTGTTTTTATTGGGTCAGATACTTTCATATGAATGAAAAACCACATGCACTAAACGTTTTAGCATTTTATTTTGGCAGAGAAAGACAAAAGAACTAATTTTTTTTTTTTTTAGTTCAAATCTTCGTGTGGGTTTTCGTGTTTTTGATTTACATTTCTGGATTAGCAGTGGAAGTGAAAAATCCTTTGTTACTCTGGCCCTGCTGTCACTTGACTAGTTTGTTTAAATTTGGTAATGCATGCCGATAGACCTGTGGCTAAGCTGGATTGCAACCTGCTGGATCAGGAGAACGGTTGTGCCTGTAAGTTGGGCTTATTAATGCACGCACCGGCTCCGCTGGGTAACCAGGCACCTGAAAGCGGTGCCTTTTTCAGCTGTAAATGCCCAAAGCAGGAACGTTAAATATTCCAGCACGGTGTTTTCTTCTGGGCAGAGCATATTTGCACTGACCTGCCCGTGTGCGCCTATTGACTGCTGTTTGTGCTGTCAAAATGCCAGCTGGCTTCGGGCGGCCGCGCTCGGTGCCGCGCCGTGAATGACCAAGCGCTGCTTGGTGGGATCTCACAGACAGCTTTTGTTCATTCATGGAAAACACAGCAATTATAAGCACGCCGGTTTAATAACCGTGCTTTAATTAATGGCAGGTTAGTAAACCGTGTGTGGAGGAAAGGTTAAAATTTACTAGGGTCTGTTGCCGCGTAGCTCTTAATTGAATTAAGTGCGTATTAAGCTGGGCCTCTTCCCTGACCCCGGAGGAGCAGGCAAGGCGTGGTGGAGCGTACGGATGCTATTGATTTCAGAGAGCTGTGGTTAAAGGCACTACAAAAATGCTCTGTGGCCACAGTCCAGGTTGTTTTGCATATATAATAAGGCCAAGGCAGTGTTAGTGTAGAACGTTAGGGAATATGCCGTGTGCTTAAGGAGCTCGCATACCTGTGATAATTATTAGAAGTCGTTTCTCAAGCAGTGCTATTAAAAAAAAATAATTGTCCTCCGTTCGTAATTTCAGCCTTATTTTGCAACCATTAGTTCTTTTTGTAGTTATTCTCTGGGAGAATAGGTTGTCCTGTGTGTGTGTTTTCTCTTCCTATACATATAAAAGCACATATATATTTAGGCACGCTGTCAAAAGTCTGTTTTTTAACTGGCTGCCTGAGGCTGTTCCTTCTTGCTACTCTTAGAATATAGACTGAAATTTTCCCATTCCCAGATCCACCTATCTACCAAAAGAAAAATAGTCTGAGGAAATATGGCAATAATCTGTTTTTTTTTTTTTTTTTCAGCAGAAATAAGACTTGTCCAGCGAGACTGTTTACAGCCAAAAAGCAAAATAATCCTCAGGGAAGGTTTGTGACACAGGAAAGTCAAGGCAGGACCTGCTGTGTCCTAGGCATTGTATGCTCATGTCCCGTTTATTCAACAGAAACTTGTTTCACGTTTGCATTATTTGTGTCCTTAGCACAGGGTGAGACATGCTGGGAAGTCCCACACTCACACATTGTAAAGGTCGTCTCAGTTTGCAAATGAGAAAATTATGGAGAAGCTGCTCTTGAATTTGCTGGACGCTTTCGATAAATGCTGTCATTTTATGTGATGGAGTCATTTTCTTCAGCTTTTGGAATAAAACCTTCTGATGGATTTTCTAATGTGTTTTGAGGGTCAGAATTAAACACTGCAAAGGAACCTTTTCATGTTTTATGAGTGTGTTTGTGTTCCCAGTGTGTTCACGTGCCCTCTTTCTGCAGTGTCCTCTGGATGTTGTTTTACCTTTGCACTTGCAACGTTTGCAAGTAGTTCCCTTGGAGTCAGCTTGAGTTTTATCTACGCGGCAAACCGAGGTATGGTTTTGGATTTTATTTTTCTAACTCCCTCAAGATACACAACTTGTGCGCTCAGGAAAAAGCAATTTGCATGACCTAAACTGGCCCAAACAAGCTGAGTGAGACTTTGCGGAGAAAGAACCTGCTTGTTTTCTTTTGTAAAGATCCGCAGCGTCAGAGCTCAAATTCTTTTCAGAGACATTGGATAACCGAATCCCAAATGTGGGCAGCTTGTGCTTGAGTGTTTTTTTCTTCTATTGCATAGGCTGCAGAACCAAAAATAATGTAGGAGAACCACTAGGACAAAGCTAGGGGAGCTCTCTTGGTGTTTGACATTTACCATTTCACCAAGCTCTCAGTTAAGGCATTTTGTCAGGAAAACACTGTTTCCCTCAAGTGCTTAGAAGAAATATGTTTAGACTTAAAAAGGCAGATATTGTGCAGAATTTGTTTCCTATTTTTGTTAAAAAAAATTCCAGTTGTACGCAAAAATAGGGCACACAGGGGCGCACTCTTTCTTTTTGTGGCTTACAAACAAAAATGTAATCATAGGAGGATGCTTTTTAATGAAACGGGAGGTAGGTTTGTAAAAGCATTTAGTGAAAATCAGGTTCCCAGGAAGCCAGGCAGTTTGGGAAAGGACCAGACTTTTAAGAGATTCAATTACCTGTAAGAGTATTTTAAATGCATGAAGTGTCAACAAGAAAGAATAAGCTAATCCAAAAAGTAATTTACAAAAATGTGCAAAGAAATTGAGTGGGTTTGGAGGTTTGAAAAATTCACATAGTAATGGAAGAAGTGCTCAATGACAACTTCTGAAAAAGGAAGCGGAATATGAAGTCCATTGTGCTGGGCACAGGCTGGCTTTGGTCTTTGCGATGCTCGAGCCCTCCGGGTGTGATCGGTCCTGACTCTGCTTGTGCTGGGGTGAAGGGGGAAGTTTAACCCGCGTGAGAGCTCTGCTGGTTCCTGCAGCACTTTCATGCCTGGATCTTTCAGTTGACCACTGTGCAAGCAGATCTGATGTGCTCCGCAGGGCTCTGTGCAGGACCTGGGTACCGGTTCTGTGGATGAAACGGCTGCTCTTAAAAATCAACGCAAAGGCTCGTGACACACTGTGGCACAGTACAACTTTTGCTTTGTTTTGTGTTGTCGGTGAGTATTTCACTTCTGGTGTTTTCCTGGGAGAAATGTGTCTGGCGGAGAAGTAGAGCGAGTTAAAACTGCTAAATCTTGCTCACGTGGTCAAGTTAATCTTTTGGTGGACCCTTTAATTAATACTATTACTTTCCCCAAAATAATGTGGTCAAATATAAGTTGCTTCAAAGAAACCCTGCTGGTGATGCTGCTTGTCATCCTACAACATTTGGAGTAAATAGTAGGAAAAAAAAATGGTGGCTTAGCTTTGATGTCTGATACTGTTAGGAGCGCATCACTCCTTCCTCCTTCAGAGAGCTGCTCACAGCTGTTGAGAGAAGTACTTAGCCCCAAAACGCAAGACTCGTATCCCCCAGGGCTGGTGGAGAAGAGGTTGTGAATAATTTGACTTGAAGTCAAGGTGGTGCTCGGTGGAGCAGGAAATTAGGAGTGCTATTTTTAAATGCTGAAGAACTTATTAAAAAGCAGTAATAGTTTTCATTAGACAAAGAGCTTTGAGTTTGGGAGGCTTGTGATTTGAGGTAGCATCGTTCATCAAGTAAGTGTTTTCTTCAAGAGTGCCAAGTAAATCTGCCTTTCTGGAAGCGTTGGTGACTATCAGAAGAATTAAGTAGGGGGATGCGAATCTTAGGGACATAAATCTTGGCATGTCAAGTGTGTCTCTCTAAATTGGCAGCTGGTGTTGCCACACATTAGCGTTTAGAATAAAACAAAAATGACAAATTTATCTAATGTGAGAATAAAACTAACGCAGGAATTCTGCCCAGTCTGTAGTTTTCAGTCCTCTTTCTCCTTTGGTTTGTGTTTGTGATTTTCTAAGAATTTTGGAGGTGAGAAAGACACAAGCACCCATATCCCCTCCTCTTATAACACCAGATAGAAAATGGCATGTGGACATAGGCTTGCAGCAAAGGAGAACTAGTTCAGTCATTAGAAATGAAAATTCCAACTATAAGGGTGGAAGTTGCTGGGAGAAGTTACCTAGAGAGGCTGGAGAATCTGCATCAATGGAGATTTAAAAAAAAAAATTGTTGTGGAGGAATCTGCAGGGATGTGCTGAGTCTGTACAACCCTATTTCAAGCAGGGAGATCAACCAGAGGCCTGCTGAGATACCTTCCAAAATAGGTTAGTGTGCTTTCTCTGACAGAAAAAGGGCAGTCAAGCTTTGAAGGCACTTGTAGTAGGTTAAAATCAAGAAATCAGAAGCCTTACCTCCCTTTGTCCTTGCCCAAGACAGAATAGCATGTTAATGCAAAGAATATTTGACATTAAAAAATTATGTACAGCCAGAGCAGAATAAGGTCCAGATCCCCATGGCTGCAAAAAGTCGCTTTGATTTTTTTCCAGACCTTTGGGTTTCTTAGCAGCAAGTTCTCCGCCTAAGGGCTTTTCAGGGAATGGGGGATCTAAAGCTGGCAGGTCTTGAGATGCACCTTATATTTTCCTGCTGAATGTAACTCGAAGAATATTGCTGGGAAGACGTGTAGTAATCATGATAACGCATATGCAGTTCCACTAAAACACCCTGACCCTAAGCAGGTCATAAGCTTCGAAAAGGAAATGTTTTCCATGATATTTAAATAGCTTTTAGTCTTCAGCTTTATAAGGCATTATATTTCCAAGGAGTGCGAAAGATTCATACGTGGTGCTTCAGGAAGATTTTCTGTTTGTTAGTGCCCAAGATGTCTCTTCTCTCCCAGACAGAGATGACTTTTGAGGTAGGCATACTCTTTGGCACCTGGCTGTGGATGTTTGCACAGGTCCGTAAGTGAGGGGTTTCCTCGCGCTGCTCAGGTGCTTGTGTTCAAGGAGTGCTATAGGCAGAAGCAAAACTTAGGAAGATTTTTTTTTTTTCACTGATTATTCAATGGAAAGCTGATTAGCGAGACCTTGAAACCCGCTATCCCCAACAGACAGCTCACAGCACTGCCTGAAACCTGGTTTGCAGCAGAAAAAAAAAAAATTAGAGAGCAAGCCGTTATAATATGTTCGGAGGGGAAATTCGGGCTCCGGCACACGGTGGAGTTTCCGTTGGATAACAATTCATGCGTTGCCGCTGAGCGGTGATAACCGGGGCTTAGCGATTGACGACCTCAGACAGGTCGAATTAGAGGGCTCCTGACCTGATCACTGCTGCTTGTCTTCCTGCACCTTCCCTTTTGCAGGTGCCAACGCTTGTGTGGCTGGGTCCCCAGCCTGCCTGGCCCTGCGTGCCCACCAGCCCTCCTTCCCCTGGAGCAGAGAGAGGGGACCGGCCCAGCCCGGCCACCATCTGCGTTCTTCGGGTGAGGGAGAGCACGCGTGAGGACATCATGCGTCCGCAGAGCCACAGCAAGGAGCTTGCTAAGCCATGATGGCCTTATGGCACAGGTTGCCCAGAGAGGTTGTGGAGTCTCCCTGCTTGGAGATCATCAAAAGCCACCTGGACGTGGTCCTGGGCAACCTGCTCTGGGTGGCCCTGCTTGAGCAGGGGGTTGGAGCAGATGGACCCAAAGGTCCCTTCCAACCTCAGCCACTCTGCGATTCTGTGGTTGGGCTCTGAACTTTTTTGTAGCTAGAATGTCGGATTTTGAGTTTCCATTTTCTTGCCACCCTCATGACAATGAATGTTTTGTGTAGCTGCCAAGATTGAAAAAATAAAAATTAAATTTGCTTCCCAATGCCAGATGAGGTTTGCTTCTAGTCTAGTGATTTGCAAAATATGTCTGAAGTTTGCTGAAGCTGCCTGTGGTTTTTAGAAAACCATTGCTTTTAAAGTGAGGGGTTTTGGGTGCTAAATGCCCTTTCAAGGGTGTGGAAAACCCTGCCTTCAGCCTTCTGAGCAGCTGTGGTGCTTCAGACTGGTGGGTCTGTTCAGGCATTGCTCCAGGATTAATAAAACATCCTCCAGCCTTTGGAGCGGGGTAGGTTTTGGCCTTGCTCATTTGCCCACAACATCCCAAAGTAACGATGGTGGGACAAGAAGGAGGAAGAACGAAAGGGAGCGGGGAAATGGTTGGGAAGCGGTGTCTGGTGCGTGTGGATGTGCGGTGGGGAGTTGTTTGCTGAAGGAAGCAAGCGAATTCCCCTCTCTGAGGGCACGGTCCTGTGCTTGATTCACTGCGTGTTGGTTGAAAAGGGCAGCCCGGCTGTATTTCTGTCTGCTCTCTCAAATAAATCTCTGCTCTTCGAAGCTTTTACTGCATTAAATGTAAAGCTCAGCGTTGCAGCTCGTGCTCCCAAGGTGTCCGAAGCAGCGGTGCCCACTCACTTGATCTTCATTAAGCTGCATTGCGGTGATTTGGCCTGGATGCTGCTTTGGGCTGTGACCAAGCTGTTGTCCCTCGTTTGGGCTCCCATTGGGGTCAGATGTGTATTTGGAGCCTGGGGCCAAGTGCTGAAGCTGTGTTAGATGTGCATGGGTTATACCTCTCTGCTCGTAGTATTCCTGCAGCAGCCATAGGGCTACAAAGGTGGGAAAAATTGGGAAAGTGAGAAAAAGGGGAAGGCAGCAGTAATGGCTGGTTCAGCCCATCCCAGAAGGATCCTGCCCTTGTCTATGCAGGTGGAAAAGGCAGGTTTGAGAGCGGCTTCTGCGTTTCATGGTCCTTCTTGATGGCTGCAGTGGGTCTGGCACCAAAACCATCTTCTGGGTGCAGGTGAGAAGAGACAAAGGCAGTACGGAGGTGTCATGAGGTTCACCTGGATAAGGCACACGTGAGCACAGATGCTGCCCTCCCTCGCAGCCGTCTGCTCGGTCACCGAGTGCTACAAATCTCCCCTCTGGTCCTCGTTTTTTGAGTCACCAAGCTGAGGGCTGAGGGTGGTCAGCACCGGTGGGCAAGCGTTTGCTTGCAGGGAGCGCAGCGTCCCACCACTGGTTCTGGGGAGCAGGTCCTGGCTTTCAGATCGGATGCCTGATGGGATGGGGTGTGTGTGTGTGTGTGTGTGTGAGCGAGCTGGGACCTCGTGGAGAATGAGGCTAAAACCAAACCTTGAACATCTCCTTCCGTCTTAAAATTATGAACTGCAACATAATGCATCCGGGCAACCTTATTTTCAGCAGTTTTTCCCCCTTCCTCCCCAAGTGTTGTACTTCTGCTTCGGAAGCTGGTCTGCTTTATTTTTATCCCTCTCATATGACAATCCAGACAGCTTGCTTGCATGCTCATTTTTTTTTTTTTTTTGGTGAAGTAAAATAAATTTTTAATGAAAGATGAGCACTTTTAAGACACAAGTGTGCACGTACGCTGTTGCAATGCAGGAGGAGGGAAGTCCTGAGCAACCTGCCTGTCCCAGGAGACCTTGGCAGGGCTGGAAACCCCAGGGATTAGTAGCTCAGATGTAAGGCAAAGGTTTATTTATTTCATTTTTAATATTGTTACCTGGTATATCGAACCTATTCAAACAAAAGCAATCCACAGGATCTCTTGGCAGAATGTAGTTTTAAGAAATTCAATTTTAATTCTCCTTCTTTCCTTGGATTTCTGTTACAGCATGCACCTGGAAGCTTTTTGCAGAAGCGGTGACAAATTTTCTACGGATATGTTTTGTCAGCGGAGAATACAGAGTCCGTGAAATAGATGTTCCAGGTAGGAAAGGCCGCAGTGGTAATTCGTGGGAGGGGTTGTTCCTCACGACAGGCAACACCTCCTGGGCTCGCTTGCCTCCTGCAATACACGGTGGGCTTTTGGCCTTGGAGCAAGGAGTAGCAGGCTGGGGATGTGTGAACACCAGCCTTGTCTGTAAGGAAGGTATCAGACACCCAAACTCTTCAGCTTTTCAAGGCAGAGTATGAAGACAGAGAAAATGCAAAAGAGAAGGAAATATTTTGAAATTTCTTATCATAGCTCCTTGGTACTTTCAGGTCTGTACAAGGGGGTTTGTCTGAATTTCCACTTTAAAATATTAGGTTTTCCCAGTGGATGAAAATTTCAATTTTTGACTAACTCTGTGTGATTGTATTTTTAGAGTTTTCTGTCTTGAGAGCGGGCATCTGGCTTTAGTTTTCTTTTTCTGAGAAAAGCACTGGGACATTTAAATAATTCAAGGAAGAAATTATATGCGCTCAGCAAACAGATGTCAAAAAAACTGAAAGCTGCTTAAAATCTAGGCCTCCTAAGTCACTTCCATATATTTCCTTTTTAAAGAATGCATTTTTAATTAGCTTTTAGAAACAAAGTGCCGTGCTGACATATATATACTTGCCCAGTGTTTTGTTATGGGACAGAACAAAGAAAATGAAACCAAAGTTACAAACTATTGTGCTATAATGTGTGAGATGGATACTATGATACCTAATTGGTTCACCTTATAAAGCCCAGAGTTATAAGACTGTAATATTGCTATTTTCCAGATGATCTGGAGACAATTGAATGAGTTTCTACGCTTTGCAACAACTGAGGTTCATACAAGAGCACTTCTGGCTCCGGTAAAAATAAAAAAATAAAGAAATGAATTAAAAAGGAATTTCCTTTTCCAGGTAGTAAGCAGAGAGCAATTGTGCTCTCATTTAGCAGGTTTTCCTAAGAAATCGTTTCAGGGGTGAGGTTTTGTTCGTGGTGTGCCTCTGCCCCTCTCCACGTGGGACAGCTCCTGCCCTCAGCGGCAGCTGTTATGATCCCCTCCTTGATGCTGCTTTTTATCTAAAGCGGGATAAATCCCCAGGATGGGGATTTTCCACCGGCACCTCCAAGGGTGGGTCAGACTCAGCGAGCAAATCCTCTTCTGCCACCCGCTGCCATCAACAAGCAGAGGAGTGTTGCTGAGTTTGTCACTTGTCCTCGTTTTTTTCTTTTTGGAGGAGAGGTTTGCTTAGGTTTCATGGGGTCTTTCTGTAGCTGTGTGCGACACCCTGCTCCTCCTTTCCTTACCCACCCTTCCCAAACCGTACCATGCTAGGAACTATTTTAAAAGAGCTGCTGTTTAATCCGGTCCGTGCTTGTTCGTTGCCAGAAGAGGAGAACGTGGGGCTTGCAAAACAGGGATGCGTGTACCAGCTCTGTCTGGCGCACGGTGAAAAGAGCAACCTTTCATCATGCTCTGGCTTCCCTGGCTGCCGGGTTGTCAGCACTTGCTTCCAACTCATCCCGAGCTTTCCTGCTTGGAAAGAGCAGTTCTTTCTGCAGTGCTGGTGTATTCACTTCTCTCTGTTGTTTTTCTTGTTGGCACCAGGTCTTCCCTGCCTGGGGGTTGCTCGTAATGAAAAGTTAATCATCACAGCACTAAAACTTACTTTTTTGCTAAGATACATAGTGCAGCGACGTGGCTATCAAATCTCTCTTTGGCATGATCTCAATGTCTTGCTTGGGCTGCTGTTTCTGGGGATGATTTTGAAGCTGAAAGTATTTAAGAAAAGTGTTTTCAAAAATGAAGAGGTGGGATGGATTGTCTCATGCTGAAGTACACGTCGAGTATTGAATATATATCGAACAGTACCTGGGAATATTTTGGTGACAACATATACCTGTTTGAGCTCCTGATCCCAAGTGTATTTCTAAGCACATGTAACTCTGCTGATCTGAGCAATATTACATAGCTGCTTAAGTGTTTGAAGGATTATGACTTTAGTTTTCAATATCTGGATTTTTGCCTATGATGCTCTTGCTTTTTTCTTAAAAACCAACCAAAAATGTGTATTTAATTTATAATATTTGAGTCCAGCAATGCAGTAGCACTTTTTTAGTTCTGAAAGATCTGCTCGGTTTAAATGAGGCTCAGTGGTTAATGGCTAACTTAGAAGCTCAAGCTTCATGGTAGAAGGTTTGGGGGGAAAGCAGGGGTGTGTGGTCATTCTGTTTTGTATCTTTTTCTTCTAGTGGTGATATCCTGTTACAAAGAATGATTATGATGAGAGCTTATGTGGGAGAGTCAGCTTGTTGCATGTTCTTAAATCTTTGCCATGTCTCGGAAAGCCTGCCTGGCTTCGTTTAAATAGGATCTGCTGTTACACACATCTGAACAGCATAATACATGAAAGTGCATATGATGTTTCTGTAAGTCCAGCGTATGGTTAATATAACGATCGTGTATGGCATGGGAAAGATTATTATGTGTGTTTGCTCCAAATGGACTTGCTCTTCTGTTTTTTCAGTCTAGTAAGAACATTGGCTCAGAAACTTGAATATTTAAAATGCCCGAAGGCAAGACTTTGCTTTCCAGGCTTTGCTCCTCGTCTTCGCAGAGATGATGGCTGCGTGAAAACATGTGATTGGGTAAAGCATTGAATCATTACTTATAGACCATAACATTTATTTATGTATTTTTAATTGGGGCTTAATTCAACACTGAAGTATTTTGAAGCACCAAAGGGATTCACGAGCACTTCCATGCCAACGACTTCTGTGCTTGAAACCTCTGTCCCAGACTGTGCGAAGATTTCGTGAGATTGTATGTAGCCAGTAAGTGTGAATGGGTAAAAAATGAGTCTCCTAACCAATACATGGTGGTAACAGGAGTCCCCGAAGCGCGCAGTTTGCTAGCTGTCTGCACAATGTGGTCTGGGTTGTGGCATCTGGACTCTGCTGAGGCTTGCAGGGAGAATTCCAGGAGACAAGTGTCTCCTCGAGTTATCTGGGAGCATGGGCACTAGTGGTTGGTCTAGGTCCTACGGTCCTGGTGCAGTTGCCAAAAGCATGTTCCAACAAGCTAAACTTGCTCTGTCTCTAGTCTGCACTCTCCCCTCCTTTTTTCTGAATAGATAATTTTCAGTCAGCCAAAAAAATCATCTGAGAGAAACCGGACCGAAGGCCGCAGTGTATCACCCTGCTGGGTATATCGCCCTATTGCTGGAACCAGAGGACCACCCTGGGCTTGGCTGTGTGAAACCTCAGAAGCAGCCGTAAGATTTGTCCACCTCCAAAACCACGATCGTATGTTGCCTAAGAAAGGTCAGAGGAGGCTTGGTCTGGTCTCACGCAGGATGTCTCAGTGAGCACAGCTTGCACCCTCGGTTTCATTAAGGCAGTGTGATGGCTCCCAAGGACCTTGTGGTGGCTTGAGGTCCAGCGGTGGGCAGGGGGTGCCAGCGTTACGGTGCCAAGGGGTGCCTGATGCAGCACGTGGTCAGGAGCCGGCGCAGGGAGTGGGCTCTGCCAAGGGAGAAGCTCCCACATTCCTGCTCGGAGAGGCAATGGATGTGCTGTGGTCGGAGTCGGCATCAGCAGCGTCTCGTCCCCGAGAGGTGACAGCTCGCTGCCTCCCGTGAGTTTCTAGCAGCAGGGTTAACCTTCAGATTGGGAAAGAAAAATGCAGCCTGGCGCGCGTGCTTTGCGAGGCTGCTGTAGTTCAGCTGGAGGTTAAGAGGACAGGGTTATGGTTCAGTGGCTTGTGTCCTTCAGAGGTCGCAGATGAACCTTTGTCGCCTCAAATACCTCTACGTTGACTTGACAGCGGGAATAGGAGCTAAGCTATAACTGCAGAGTGCAGAAGCTCACCCTCCAGCTGTGGAAATCCAGCACTTGGGGTGCACCTTATTACTGGCTGTGCTCAGAGAGGTGCCCTGGTTTCGGAGATGCCCTCTGTAGGGTCATGATGGGTCGCTGGCTTCATGCGGGCTCTTGCTCGCCTGTCAGGGCTGCACGGAAGGAAGCTGAGCTCTGCCGATGCGTCGAGATGCTTCACACAGCTAAACTGACCCCTCTTGGAGAATGACGAAAGTGTGACTATCTAGTGTTGAAGGCAGACGTGTTTATTGCCTCCAGGTAGATATATGTGATATTTGGGAGCAGAGATGCAGGTTGCTATCCGAACATCCTTAAGTTTAACAGAGGTGCAGTTTACTGGGAAGGAAAAAGATCATCGGCGACGATTAGTAAGTGAGCGGTGTTACGCCAGAGCTGAGATAGGAAAGATCTTCGTGGAAAGTCCCTTCTTAAGCTCTGCTTGGCACAATTGCCTGGGAACACTCACAGCAGGCTGATGTTTAATTATTTCCAACGCTCAGATCTGGTTAGGGCTGATAAACAGATTTTGGAAATACTGATACGGAAATCTGTCTTGTTAAATCTGGAAGTAATTTTGCTTGTCTTAATTCAGAGTTAAGAGATAATAGAAAACAGCTTCCTTTTCTTTTTTTTTTTAAATTGTGGCCTTTCCAGTAACATACGTAGTAAAATCACAGCAGTCCATCTTCCAACTGCGTTGAGTTGACAGGGTTTTAAGCTGCACGTTTTCTTGGTGTTTATCAAGACTTAATTTAAAAAATTTGTTAGGTGCGTTTGTTTTTTTATATAGAGTCCCAGTATTAGAACATGAGATGTTTGTGGTTTGTTTGTAATTCTGGATTCATGACTCCTGCAGACAATGTGGTCCAAACTGAACATGTTATTTGCATTTTCTTGTTTTCGGAATAATTATTGGAGACGTCTTTCCCACAGGAAGGTCTTGAGAAAAGTGGAAGCGTTTAAAAATAATTAGATGTACAAAACCTTTTTTGTCTTACTTAATGTAAGTGTTGTTTTCGGAAAGAACTAGTGTGTGGAGTGAATTCCTATAGGAGCGTTCAGTACGTTATGTGAAAGCTCAGTCTGTTTCTTCGGAAAGCCTTGCAAATGAGGAATTTGGTTTTGTGACCATCGAGGTGCAGATGAGTGCTTATTTCAAGATCACATAGGAGCAGGTGACATTAGTGAAGGCTTTTGAAAAATGGCTCACTTTTTTATGTGCTTAAATGTGAATTTAAAGTCTAACCCCGTTATTTGTATTATATGTCTGTAGTTTTGGCTAGTTGTCCGTGTGCATATGTGTGTGTGAGAGAGCTATGCTATTTTAAAACTTGGTAAGCGGATGTTTCTAGGAATCTGCGTACTTAAAATTAGATTTCTGTTGTGGTTACACAACTGTAGAGTAAATCCAGAAAAGCATCACTGACTTTAATTATGTTACTCCAGTTTTTTTGCTTCTATAAATGATGTCAGAGACGAATCGTGAATACTCTGCACATTCACAGTGGAGCTTCCCAGCACCAGCTCTGAATGGTTCAGCAAGTGGAACAGATCCAAAGGGTGATTAGGCATGTTGGCATACGGAGGATGCTGAGCAATTGGAGGATGGTATGGGTGCCATTCTTCAAGAAACTCTAAATATACCTGTTCCATCATTCAACAAGCTTGCAATAACTTGTTTTTTTTTTTTTTTTTTTTTNTTTTTTTTTTTTTTAAGCAAGCTTTTTCTGTTCTGCTACAGAATGGAGAAGTCTCTAAGGGTCCGTAGATAGACAGATATTTTTCAATATCTGACAGCTGTAGACTCTTGCTTTGATATAGTCTGGGAATTAGATTACATGAAAATTAGATGATTTTAAGTCTTGTCTTTGAAATAAGCTGTTTCATTCTGTTTTAAATGAATGTGAAAAGGCAAGCCTGCCTTTCTTCAATACTTAAAGTAAGTTCAGCGTAAAAGAATATTGGAGAGATTTAAAAAGTCGTTTAGAAATTGCAAAGCTTTTCCGTCGTCCCCCCTGACCTGGACTTGGAGAAGAGGCTGCAGACAGTTTGTGTAAAAAGAGGGTGAGGACTAAAGAGAATAATTTGATCATACTAAAGGGCTTCTGTATCAGTGTCAGAAAGAGTTTTAGGTTTGATCCTCTCATTAATAATGGATGGCCAGACAGATGCTTCCTCTCCTGCCGTCTTCTTTTTAATTCATCTGAATGATCGTGGAAAATACATTCCTTCGGTTCGAGCCAGGCTGTCTCTCCAGCCTAAAAGCTCGCTGTGTTTGCCCCTGGATCTCCTCTCACACCACGGCGGTTTTGGCAGGTTGAAAAGTATGTTCTGAAGGTCTCTGTGCCAAGCTGAGGAGGTCAAACAACCCAGTTGTTGTTTAATGCATAAAAGACCGAAGACAATGAAGCTGCATCACTGTGGCCCCAGCCCAGCGTTTTCTTACCACGTGCAACACAACTGGATTTGGCTTTCTGTGATTTCCGACCGGGGCTGCCTGAATGATCGCTTACCATCCCCAAAACCATCACATTTGTCCCCAGGGGACAGTGCTGCATTAACTGTGCTTGTGTTTCAGTGTCTGCAATATCTCTGCTGTTGGTAGGGTCTTCAGTATGCTTTGGAAATGTGTCTCTGTGGGAGCTTGCTTATAGAGATGCTCATGTCTAGAATCTGTATAAAGCTGTGATTGAAGCCTTGGGGAGACTTCTGAGTAGAAAGAAAGTGTCCTTGAGTATTGTGGGGGAAGAAGGAAGCTCGGAGAGCAGTGATGTGGAATTGTATGGGCATGCAAATAAAGGCGAGGGAGGTAGCGGATGGCTTCAGGGCTCCAGGAGCAGCAAGCAGCTACCAAGGGGCGGTGGGTTTTGTAGGAACTGAGGCAGCTTCTCCTGAGCACTGCTGCCAAACAGGCCTTTGAGGTCGTGCTGACGATTGAAGCCTCTGTAGACTTTGCAGTGGTACTTACACGTTTCTCCAGTGGGATTGTGGCTACAGGGAGGCTGTGCAGGAGGCTCTGTAGGATGCATGCAGCAGCCTTTTTGTAGCTCTGTACCCCCCAGTGGGGGCAATCGCATTTCCTTAACTAAGGAAACCAACTACCAGTTGTTCAGATACTGAGAGCACCTGGCAAAAAAATACCTACTGCAGAGAGCCGTATTGTGCACTGTTGTACCGGTGGTGAGGTTTTCAAAACAAGTCCAAGTGTAAGGTGAGGTTTTTACCTAACTTTTTTGTCCCCTTTGACTGTGTTTTCCTGCACAAGTGTTGCATTTCTGCTCTTGCCTATGTCAGTGTCCTCTTTGTGAACTGTTCTTTGTTCTCAGGGCTTGCTTGGGCTGATACTGTAAACATCCTGGCAATTACTAGGGTTGATTTAGGAAGTCTGGATGTTTGCACAGGTCTTTTGATTTTTGATTTAGTCAACATAAATACTTGAAATGAAAGCAGTGAAGAAAGCATTGTGGGGAACCTTTCTGCAAGAGTTGATAGAAAGTTTGCCATTGCATTTATTTAGCTATGCTATACTAGATTTTTCTATGTCCTATTTGTCTGGTTAACTACATGTCTCAGAGCAGGATTCGTCGCATCATATTCAGATATCTGTGTTTGAATTAGCCACACATTTTTTCAGGCAGTGGAGGAGAAAGTGCACCTGAAAGAGGTCGTGCATCTTGGCTGAAAGTAAATGTCTACAGTAGGTCAAGTAAACATTTCCTAACAGTACCCATTTCTCCTTATTGGCCAGAAAGGGAGCCTGTGGAGACAAACTCAGATGGGGATTCAGCTGATATTAGGGAACAGAAATCCCAATTTTCATGTCCCTGTGTTCCTGTTGGTTACTGGTGTTGAGGTCAAACCCAAGGCTGTGGTTTGACTGTACAATAAATCCAGCTTTAGGGCTCCTACAGCCGGATTCAAAGTATTGAGGCCATGAGATATAACATGCTGACTGCTATAAAACTCACTGTCAATTCAAATTTGCTCAAAAACACTTAAAGCCTGCCAGTATAAGATTTAAATTTTTATGCCAGGTCAAATATCAGTAGTCTTCCTATGGCTGGCATAGAGCTGACCTGTAACTGTGCACTCTGGCAAATTCAGCAGAAACATAACTGTGTGCCCGTATCTGATTTGTGCCACTGGGTAATCCAGAATAAAACAGATTCAGTATTGTCAGTGAAGGACAGTCACAGTAAAACTGTCTTTCAGCAACGGCACGTCTTCTAGTGAAACGTCTCTATTCAGTTCCGACATGATTTTTTCCCTATTGTTACTTTTTTGCTATTAGTTGCTAACTAAAAAGTAAAAGAAATGAAAGCTGTGCTTGAATAAAAATTAGCAAATGAATGTCGTTTGCTGGTAGAGAACTTATTTCTCTGGTGCTGGAATGCACAGATGACTTTGAGAAAACAAGTACGATGCCTTCATCTGTATATGAAAGACTAACAGTATCTTTCAAACATAACCTTTAAAACAATTATAAAGTGATATCACTCGGGGGATAAAAGGAATTTTTAGAGTAACTGTATGTATGTTTTTCTGGAAGTTTAGGCTAGGCTGGAAATGCCTGAGGGGTTATTCTGGAGGATTGTGTGTTGGCCATTCGCACAAATCACCTTTTAAAAATCGGTAATGGGACATTTTAATGACCCTCTTTATTTCCTTTCCCCCCTGTGAGAAAGTGATTATTGCAGCTCTTTATGTTACTCCTTTGAGGAGGGTGATGTAGGAAGAAACAGCTCAACTTGTCAGAAAAAAAAAAACAAAAACAAAAAACAAAGTTGTGTGTTTGCTCTAAATATTCATATATGCTTTTGGATAATTCCAGCTTCAACTCATTTAAAGAAAGTATTCGTATTCTTCCATAAGCAATGATTTAAGATGGCCCTTCCCTAAGAAAGCCGAAAAAAAGGAATCTCTCCTCACTTCTGTCACCCATGTTTAACTCGGCATCTTGAACCAAAAGGCTGGAGATTAAGAAGAAAGGGTGTTACTTCCTGAGTCATAACTAAAAACTTTCTCTGTGAAACGGAGAACAAGATATCCAGTTCATTTATGTGGGTGGTATTTCAGCCCTTGAGAGCACATCTTATGTGGGTGGAAGAAGGGTAGGTAAAGGCTGATTTCTCAGGCCGTAAATGCTCCAGGGATGAAGGTGAGAAGAGCTGATAAACACAAAGAAGAGCAGAGAGCTGTATAACCTAAGTGTCTGTGGGTATAAACTGATTACGAATAGATTTAAGCTGAATTAGACATCATTTCCAGCTACACGGCGTGGTGGGACATCTTCCAGCAAAATAACAGAGGCGTAAAACCTCGTTACTTTAAGTTGAAATTTGCTGAGCTTCATTGGGTAGAGGGACTGGGTTTGATGATGTCCAGCGGGTTTCTTGTGGCTGGCAGCTGGTGAGGAGGGACCAGGCTCCTCCGCTCGCTGGGTGGTGGTGGCACGTCTTCGGAAGGAGGCACGTACCTGGGTCGGGCAGGCTGCAGCCCTGCAAAGTCGTTTCTGCTGATGGACGGAGCGGGGTGGTGCTTGTGCTGTCGGCGTTGTTGGGAGAGGAGGGACCGCGTTTCGTCAAGGCGTTTGCTTCAGCGTCTTTTTGATCTTCTGAGGGATCATCTGAGCCAAAAGCTTCGTCCTCCTGCGAAGGAGGGGGCCTGTCCTGTGCTGTGGGGTGGCTGTACGTGCAGCCTGTGGGCTTCTGCAGGAGGGGATGGTCAATCTGTGCCCTCAAACCAATACTCAGCCTGGGGAGGGTCTTTCTAAACTGAGAGCCCGTGAGGGAGTCATCCCTCCAGGGCCCTCCTGGAAGCGAGCGGTCGTGCTGTCTCTGCACCATCAGGACCCCACTATTCGAACAGGACTAAAATCATTTCCATATTTCACCCAGCAAATTAAGGAGGATTTCCCCCCTCCCGCTACCTTTCCAGCTGAGAGGTTCTTAGGCTGTAAGCAGCCTAGCTGCAAACCTTAGTCGGTTTACCTCATCCTCTAAAATGCAAACAAAAATATCTCACCAGACCACACTTACTGAGAGCCAGCTGGGCTGCAAGATGAAATCACTGACCAGAGAGTGGCAATCAGTAGCCCCAGAGGCATTCAGAGCAACGAGGACAAAATCTCTTCAGTGGAGAGTTGTCCCCAGGAACAGGGGCTCCTGTCCCCAGCACGGGGGACTTGTGTCCCCACAGGGCTGCCCATCCCGGCACTGGCCTAGTTTACTCCAGGTAAGTGTCAATGCCAGGGTGGGTGTAAAGGCAGTCTTTTATATGTAAATTGTATACTCCATGTGAGTTGGTGGCACAGCTTGGCAGATCTGTCACCTACAGAAGGCAAGCAGTGTGGTGGTAACTCCAGTAAATTTTTTCATGTGTGTCTCCAGAAGCCAAGAGCAAAAATCAATTTCCTCTTAGTGTTGAGTTTGCCGTTTTCATCAGGCAGATCTATTTTTTCCCTTGAAGAACAATTTGCCACCTTTCTATTTTTCGCTCCCGTCAGCGTTGGAGCCACTGTCCTCACCAGCAGAGAGGTGTTCAGTTCAGACACCGAGCCTGACCTCTCAAAGCACGGGGCTGAGTTTTCCCTGAGGCCTCCCTGTGCTGCATATTTCATCTGGAAGGAGTATTTCCCATCTATGCTCGTCAGAGTCTTTTTTCCAAAGCCAGAAGGTTTTGTTTGAGAAGATGAAATCCCTTGAAAGTACCGTATAATTACCTACATGGTTATCGTGTCTGCCATGGCTTTTGGTGGGCTCAGGGGCAACCCGCAGTGGGGTGGAGGAATGGTGTTTTGAAGGCTACCTGCCTCCGGAGACGTGGAGCAGGCCCTTGTTTTCATCATCCTCCATCTCAGGAGGAGCGTGTGGGGAGAGTTGTCCAGCAATGCCACCGAGTGCATGATGGAGGAGCCTTGTGTGGGATGCAGATGCCCCTGAATGCACCGTGCTCCTTGGCTAGCTGCAGCACCGAAGCCGAATCGATGTCGAGTTGTGCCTTTGGCCAACCCGCGGGGGTTTCGGAGACTCTGGAGCTAAAACTGTGAGCTGCTTTTGAGGGGTCCCCGATTCTGCAGGCATGGGGCCAGTGCCTTTGCTTTGGGGGCAGTTTTCAAAGAACAGCCCATAACATGACCACCCAATGTCAAAATTAACCAGCCGAGAGGAAAACTCCTTAAATTATTATGCCAAAAAGGGCTTCAAAGAGTGAGCCGGTCTGACCACCTCTAGAGTTAGGATGGGTTTGAACCCTGTGTGGTTACTGGAGGCCATACCGATGTTTGCCATTGAAGGAATCATAAGGGTGTTGTTATAACTCGCTGGATGTTACCCATTATATGAACTCTCACACTGCTCTCACTAAGATAGAAAATGATGCTGAAAGGAAGAACGTAGGAGGGACTGAAATGGGGAGATCTAGTCTGTCCCACAGCCCAAGACAGGACTGGCTCTAACCCTTGCTCCTGGCAGGTATTTGTGTAACCCACCGCAGAGACCAGGAGTGATGGGGACTCCAGTCACCCAAGACAGTGTCCTCTGGTGCTTTGGCATTCTTTATCGGTGTTACTTAACCACTAACCTAAATCTATCCTGGTGTAATTCATACCCGTTGCTCCATCTGGGCAAGGGGAATAGGCTGTTTTTTTCCACTTGTAATTTTGGGGCATTTTTTAGGTATCTGAGGACTTTTAACTTGTGTTCTTGCACCCCACCTGAGATGATTTTTCCTTTTTAGACTAGCTGGCCCTAATTTCTTGAGTGTTTCCTAGTAAGTCACATTTTCAAGACCAATAGTCATGGCAGTACTCTGCTCCAACCGGGCAGTTTTGCTGCTGAGACCTCCCCAGCCCTGCATGAGGCTGCAGAGATGCTTCACAGCCTGACAGGCTTTGTCCCTTTTGGCAAATCCTGGGACAGGGACCACTTTTTCCCCACAACAGCTAGACTGTATCGACATGTATGATCCGCTATAAACCCTGCATCTCTTCCCAAAGATTTGCTGCCTGGCCAACCCTACCTGTGTGCGATTTTCCTTTCGTAGTACTTTGCACTTGTTCTTGCTGAACTTTATCCCAATTTTTAGAGAGCCTTTCTTTTTTTTTAATTTTTGCCAAGATCATTTTGGATTCTGATGCTTTTCTCCAATGTGCCTGCAGTCATTCCCAGCTTCGTGTAATCTGCAGATTTAATAAGTGTACTGTCTTTTATCATCCAGGTCAGTAATGAATATGCTGAGCAGAACTAGACTATACAGATCCAGCAGAGCTCTGCTCACAGCATCCTTCTGTTTTCACAGCATACCATTAATAACTACTCCCTGGGTATGGCTTCATAGTAGTCTCATTTAATCATGTTTCTGTAGTTTATTTATGAGAAAGTTGTTTGAGACAGTGTCAAAAGCTATATTAAAGCTCAGATAAATGACATCTAACAAATTCTCTATTATGAAAAGAAATTAATTTGGTTTGATACATTTTTTTCCTCGTCTCTTCTATATCTGCTGGTGCTTGTATTTTTGTTATCTTCTATGGACATGCAAACTGCTTCTTTGATTGTTTTAGAGTTTTTTAGAGGATTGAAGCTAAACTGACTGATACAGCATCCTTTTGCTCCTTCTCTTTCCCCCCTTGAAGACAGGCACCACATTTGCCTTTTTCCTGACTTTTGGCACCTCACCTGTCTGAGCTGTCACAGGTGACCAGAAGGGAGGTATCTGACATTGCTTCAGCCGGTTCTGCAGGGCTTGTCCCACCCCGTTGGGCTGGAAGTTCTGACTTGGGCAGGGGACTGATCTCAGCCTGGAACAGGGAGAGAAGAGGACAGTATACCTTTGTAGTGATAATGTGTTGTAGTGCTAACAGTACTAATCCCCTGTGCCTAGCAGGCGATTTTAACAAGGACTAAAGCAAAAATCAAACCAACATTGCCTCTTTTGGTGTCACTTTTCAATAACTTTCCCTCTGTTTGAGCAACACTTTTTTCAGACTGCCTTCTTGGTATTAATATACATAAAAAGGGTAATAAAAACTGTTTTTTTTTAATCTTTTGCAAGTTTCATTTCATTTTTGTGCCCTGACGTTCCTAATATTTCTGCCTGTGTTCACACTATTTTTTAAATTCCTGCTCGGTAACCTTTTAGTGTTCTTTCTTCTTGTCTTTGAGGTAAACATAGAGCTCATGATGCTGCCAAGTCTTCTGATCCTTCTTTTCCATTGAGACGTTATTGTGCCTGTGCCTTTTGAGCATGAAATATTGTTTCTTCGAGAAACTACAGCTCACCTTGATTTCTTTTCCTTTAAACTTCACTGCATGAAATCTTGCCTAGCATTTTTTTTTCCCCCTAATGTACAGAAGCCAGGCATTTCTATTTTGCTGTTCCCAAATCCCTTGCGTATGGCAGATTTCATCATTTCACGGTCACTTCTACATGAGTTTCCTTCCATCTTCTTACCCCCAACGCATCCTTCTCTGAAGGCACTTCCCCGCTGATTACTTGACCTATCAGTTATGTGAGGATATTGCTCCTAAGGCACCAGGACGCTCTGTGTTCTGCTGCTTTGCTTCCCTAGCAGATATCTCGTGCTTGTACTCTCCCATTACCATCGAGTCCGTTGTTATCTGGTAGCCTGACCCATTCAACCTCCTTGGGGGATTTATTGTGCCTACTTTAGTCTTAAATTAAATCTGAGATTTTAGTTAAGACCTATGTCCTGTGTTAAAAGCAATATATTCACCAATGTTGCATTAGATATTTAAGATATTGAGTGCTGAACTGTATTTCCTGGTCCATCTGCGACTGTATTATCACCCCTGCTGCTTAGAGCTACGCCCAGGCTGTTCCTGTCTTTCTCCTTTCCTCTGTTTTTTGTCCCCTCCTTTATCCTACGCTGAGCCTAACTCGGACATCCCTGTCATTAAGCAGTGGGCAAGTTCCTCCTTCCCTGAGGTAGCATCCATCCATCCATGTTCAGCTGGTGGTGTAACCTCACCCTGTGGCTGAGGACAGCAGGGCCCTCTTAGGGCATCACACGTGGCCTTGATGCGTCATCTTTGTCCCTGCTTGAGCCTCCTCGGGCCACTGCTCCTGTCTAGGTGGTGCTGCATGGCCAGAGAGGTGGGCAGCCTTGGCAGCATTTCAGCAACGCTTTGGATCCAGCTTTTGGACTGCGGCATCTTGTAAGAGTCTGTCTTACAAAGACTCGTGTTCTTGGGGTCGTGGACTGTTGCTACAGGCTCTTCTGCCCGACTCAAGCCCTGTGTCCACCTCACAGGGCAGCAGCGTGTTCCACCTGCAGTCTGCTGGCTTGGAGCTGTTGCTTTCTTCTGCCTGCCTGGAGCACAGTTCACTGAGCAGCGTACGCTGCTAGAAAATCACTCCTGAAAAGAAACCGGTCAGCCAGACTTGACTCATGGCAGGGTTTTTCCTTGTTTCATAGATCCTAATAATCCAAGAAAAAAACCTTTCTCTCCCTCTTGCTTGCTAACCCCCAGCTCTGGCTGCCTCCTGGCTGCCTGCATGTCTCTCCCTCGCCGAACCATGTGGGAAATGGGGGAATTCACCCACACAGCTCTTCTTGTCCTGGGGAAATGGGTAGCCACATCCCTTAGATGCTTTGTTTGCGGGGTGGGTGTAGTTGGCTGTAAGCCACCGCTGCCGCTAAGAGAAGGACCTGTTGCCTGTCCTTCAGCATCAAACAGTGATGGTGAGACCAGTGTCACGCCGTGCCCCTCGGCGGAGCAGATATTGTTGGACTGTCTGTAGGACTGTTAATTCTCTGTCTTGCCGGGGAGGTCAGGAGCTCAGGGTGACCTTTTATTCCCTTGCTGAGAAGAGCAGTTGGTGCCCTCAAGTGGTAAATCACAGAAGGAGAGTGGCTTCGGCCGTGCGAGCCTGCCTTTGGGCTCCTGTCCCGGGCGGGATTCTGGGCTGGGGCTGTTGGACACCTGCAGCATTTTTGGCACTCCTAACTGTGCTGTTTCCCCTCGCAGGACAAGCCGCTGCGGTGACTGTGATGGGAAGGAGACCTCGTTCCCTGTGGAGCAGGGACCCTGACGACAAAGCGTAGACAGACAGCTGGAGAAGCTCCCCAACACTTCATCCACCGTCCCCTCTGTGGGGCCAGCAGCGGTGTGGCCGCACGAAACGTCCTGCCTTGGCTGTGCTTGTGGTCAAAGAGAGCCCGAAAACTGTCCCTGTGAGGTTACATGGGGCTTGCTTTGGGCATCCAGCTTTTGGGCTCCAGCATGGCCGCAGGGGGCCGCGGTGGGCGGCCGAGCCGAGGTCTGGGGAGCCGATGAGGGGATGCCCGGGGACGGCGATGCCCATCACGCAGGACAACGCGGGGGTCTTCCTCCCCCTCCTGTGGCAGTGGCTGCAGAACAGCCGGCGGGAGGGGGCCGAGGGGACCGAGCAGAGGCTGTGCCGTGCGGCTGTCCAAAAGCTAAGCGAGTACATCCAGCTCAACTTCTCGGTGGACGAGAGCAAACTGCAGGCAGCAGGCAGCGGGGCTTCGGATACGGAGATCTGCACTGTCTACCTGGCCCAGGAGATGCGGAAAACTGAGGTTCTGGGTTTGAGCTTTGGGAACATCCCTGCCCTGGGGGACTATGGAGAGAAGCGGCGGGGAGGAAAGAAGAGAAAGGGGCATAAGGGGCCGGTGCTCGATGTTGGGTGCATCTGGGTGACGGACTTGAAGAAAAACAGCCCGGCTGGGAAGTGCGGGAGGGTGCGCCTGAAGGACGAAATCCTCTCTCTGAACGGACAGCTGATGGTCGGCGTGGACGTCACCGGTGCAAGGTAAGGGTGGAAGAGCAGCCGCTGGTGCGTGGCTCTCGCAGCATGTGGTGCGGGTCACGGTTGGTGCTGGTTTGTGTCTGAGAGCAGAGTTTTTGACCTTTGCTTTCCAGCCTCTGGGAGAGCTGTGCGTTCCTTCTTAGGGATCTGCAGAAATTAAGGAACGAAAGCAAATCAATAAGTAGCCTACATCTGCTACTTGCACATCCACTGGAAACGTTTGAGGGGTCATTGTGTCAACAAAATAGTGCATTGTAAGCATCAGAGGGTCTCCACTAAAGCAGGATTCTTTCTGGGTTTAGATAAACTTTTTTTTTTTTTTTAACTAAAAATGAATACAGACTCAGCAGCACTGGAAAAATTTTTTGCTGGTGCATCTTATTTTTCTTGAATCATTTGAATTGAGGAAAGCTTTTTTGACAGCTGAATGTTGTCAGAGAGTTTTTCAAAGCAAGACGTTTTCGTGTTTACCAGATTGAAACAACTTCATTTTAATAAATTCCCTTTGATTTTATTTCATTTGCTCTCTTTTGCTGTCTTGTCCCAGAAAACTTGCTACCTTCAAGAGTTCAAATCAGAAATGAAGGTTCTTGCAATGATATAGATTATTCTTTCTGTTTTTCTTTCAATTGCTGCATGCTGTAAAATCAGTTGTGGCCAGCTTTGCATGCTATGGGCTAGTAGACATGCTCACAGTGAGAAGACTCATCGGTTATTTATCTCTTGCTTCAATTATCAGGCTTTCAAAGCCACAACAGTCTTGGTAGCACTTGCAGGTTATAATCCTGCAAAACGCACAGCCTGTGTTCCCAATGGGCAGTGAACATCCTCCAGCCCTGCAGTGGGTCTGCAGCTGCGGCGTGGGGTGCCCATTGCTCCTGATCCTGCCATGGGGCAGAATAAAAGCAGTGACTCCTGCATCTGTGAGTGCTGGGAAGGTGACCCCGGCTGTGGCTTTGCAGGTGTGATAACAGCCCTTTGGAAGCTCAAGCCTGTAATTCATCGAGTGTGTATATGTTGGCACTGTGACTGTAAGCTAGCTGATCACTCGCACCCCCAGATTTGAGAGGTTTTGTGGCAAAAAGTAGTTAGTGTGCTGCTTCCCCTTCGCCAGATGTCTCTGTTCCTAAAATCCAAAGGAATTGGTTGCAGAGGCCAGAAATAATGTTATCTTGTTGTTAATGCAAAAAGAAAGATAATACCCAATGGAGTCCAAAGTGTTCAGATATCGGTTCTTATTATCCTATCCCTGAAGGCTTCATTTTGGGTTTGTTCCTTTCTGAGAGCTCTCTTATTAGACCAGCAAGCTGTGGCTGTTGCTAATGAGAACCATGTGTTCCATTTTCCCTAGTTGAGATATTTTTTTTGCCATTGTAAAGGCGGAGTTCCTACTTTTTGGTGGGATGGGGCCAGCATCATTCTTCTTAAGATCCTGCTTTACATCCAATTTAGGCCAAAATTTAGGACATCTCTTACTCAAAACCTGATTTATTTTCAGCATCCAAAGCATCCTTGCCTAACTTACTGTCAATTGCTATTTGACAAAGGTGCTGTTGATGAATGACAGTTTGGGACCTTGAGGATGCCCTCATTTTGGAGTTTGGTTTTACTTCTCTGGGAGTTGCCTGGTAGTCCCAACCCCACGTACCACCTTGTTCCTCTGATCTGCTCCAGGATGCTTTGGGAGTCCTTTGGTAGGATTCTCTATTGGGGTGCTCAAAACAGAGACAATTCTGCATAGGTTTGTAATAGGCTGAAAGGCGACATCAGTTTGAAACAGGGAAAGCTGTTTCAAAGCAGCAGCTGTCCTAGAGCATTTCTGTATTGCTTCTACGGTGGCAGTAGTAGAGGCTTTTCCATGTGGTTCTTTGAGCTGTCGGGGCAGGACAGCACACTGAATGGACATACCTGGTAGTCCTGGCTCGATTTCCATCTACCTAATAACTCTGGCTGGGTGAGAAACTCTTCCAGGTTGATACAAAGGGGTGTGGGCGCTGTGATTTGCAGCGTGATTTACTTTGCATAGCCTGTGCGTGGTCACCAAAGTTAAAATTCTGCCTGAAGCACCAGGCTGGATTGGGCAAGCGAAAGCGCTGATTTATTCCTCGCCCACCAAGTCTGCCAGGGCAGCCCCATCTTGCCTGGTGAGAGCGTTGTGGTTGACACTGGAGTCTTAGGAAATCTTCCGATTTACTTCCATAATGGGAGAATTTGGCACGTACTGGGGGACCCTGGGCACTGAGGAGAGGGTCTCATGACTCTGCCTCTTTCCTGGGGGTTGAGCAGGAATGTGAGCAGGGTTGGCAGAAATGTGAGCACATACACGGGCTTCAGGTCATCTCCAGCTCCCTCCTGCCCTGTGCCAAGGGGTAAGTCAATGCGTTGGACAACGGGAGAGGACAGGTAAAGGTGCGTGGTCCCTTCTGCTGGCCCTCCTATGGAGGCAGTCAGTCTCTAGAGGATACGGGGACAGATGGCTAGAGCCATCCCAAAAGTAAGAATTCTTTTTGCATTCAAGCAACTTGGACTTTAGAATCAAACTATATATTTCTTTTTTCTTCCACCACCAGCAATTGCTTTGCACCTCCACTAGCCTGTCTTTTGGGATCGCTGTGCAGGGAAGGCACAAACTGTTCCTTGTGGAGGGCTCATTCGGCTCTGCCTGGGGCAGGTCCTGTGCCTGCAGGTCCTCAGCTCCCAGAGCAGTGACAGGGTCCGGCACCGTGCAGAAGAGCAGCGTGCCGTGTCCTGCAGGGTACCACTCATCTATCGCTCCCTGCTAGGGAAGCCGAATTTGGTTTGACTTCTTAAAAAACTTATTTTTTTATTTAAATTCCACCTGATTGCCATGAAAACAGTAGAAACGGGTTGATTATTGCTGAGCTTGTTTCTTTTTTGTTTCTTTTCGCTTCGGGAAACACTGTGCAGTAATGTAATCATCAAAGGTCTTTGCTTAACGGGGTATTATTATATTAGAGAGGAATGATGTAGGTGGTGGCATTTTTGGTGATGTTAGTGACTGAGGGAAAATTATCGCTCTCTTCAGAGTTAGCAAATTGTGTGTCTATCAAATACAATTGCAGGGAAATGAGCTGTATTGGAGTACTGAATAAAGGTTAGTCAAAACTCTGCATATTTATTTATCTTCTGTCTATATAACTGTATCTCCAAAACACATGGGTTATTTTTCCCCAGACAACAACTTCCTATGTATTTTGGAACTACTCCTCTCATTTTGGGCTATTACTCATTCACTGGAGGGAGGCTGTTAGTATTCCTCCAGATGACAGATGAATCCTTCCTTTCTTGAGCATGACTGAATGAGGCTTCATTGAGCAAGTCCTGGGAGGATTGCAAAAGAATTATTTTGTCATGAGTATCATTCAGTTTGAAATATTTGATTACAACTTTCATCAAGCATAGCTGCAATGTTGGACACAGCTACTATGTACATCCAATCTTTAAAATCACCGCTGAATAGATTTCCAAATTCAAACTGGTTTTGAAGAAGGCAAAGTAAGATACGTTTCAAGTGATGACAGTGTGGTATAAACATGAGATACCATTATCATTTTGTCATTGAGGAAACCCAACCACTGCTTCAAAATGTCTTGTTCCCCATCTCCAGAAATGGCCAGACATTGCCATGTGTGGAAATAGAGAACTGGCTGCTTTCTTTTTAACCCACGACCTGGAGTAGCTTCCAAAAAATGAACAGAGAAATGTTTTGACAGCCGTACCTTTGCATGGCCTTTTCTTAGTCTCTCCTCCTCAGCCAGTTGTCCTGGGGGACTTGGTAGGACTCCTCCCCAGCATGAGATATGGCATGCCGAATGTCAGGGAAAATCAGTTTATCCTTGAAGATGCTGAGAAGGATCTTCAGAAATCAGACATGTGATGGAGGATGAGCTTTAAAGTGTCTGTACTGAAGGTGAAGCTTTGCCCTCACATAAGTTAGGGGTTTCCAGCAGAGCCAAGGTCTTTCCTGAGCGCTTGCTGCCTCCGCATGTCACCTCTACGTGCTCCAGGACAGCTGTGAGTATGAAGGTAATGTCCTGGTCCTCCTAACAGGTCAGTGCTATTCTTAATTGCACAATATATGGACATCCTAAACACAGTCCTGCTTCTCTGTAAGTGTTAGCAGCTGATTACAGAGCGTGATACCGAACTTCTAACCAAATTACAGCTGTCAAGACGTGCAAAGCACTTTGTGCGGCTTGCCTGCGGCAGTCAATAACAGTGCTGGGCCGTGCGCTCACTTGGATGAAACCTTAGGTGGTTCTGTATTGAAACAGTCCTTGCTGGTGCTGGAAATGCAATATGCAGTCCCTGGCTGTATTCAGAGCCAATTCTGCTCTGAACAGTGGTCTTCAGGAAGGTGCTCTTCTTTGCCCCCTTGCTGGGAGCTCTGGCTGCCAGGAGGTGTAGCGTGGTACATCAGCAGAGGGGATGGGAATGGAGAATGGGGATTTTCAGTGCACCTGAGTAGAGCTGCTCAAAAATTCCACGCTGTGCTTTGAGAATCAGTGTTTCAATGCACATTTATTGAGCTCTCCTTTCCCCAGAAGTTTGAATGGAATTATTATTATTTTTTTCATAACCTGCTTTGTCCCTATCCCCACTATAGAAAGTTTTCCTTGTCAGGATGAAAAACTCCCCGAGCGCAGTCACTCTTTGATATCAAAGTGCAATGCTCCAATTCTGCATTTTCCGTGGGGCACCGCTTCCTGCCATGCCGTGGTGAGATGCTGCCGCTGCAGGAGCCTGGCTGTGCTTGCCATAGCCACTTTGGTGGCTGTGGTTGTCTCTGGAGCATCTGCAGGATTTTACAGCACCGTGTTACTCAGCGGGGTGCTCTCAGTGCTTCCAGGTGCTCCGACTGGCGTGTGGGGATGGCAGGCTGTGGGAATGGTGAGCAAGGTTTACTTTTAAACGATGCCCTGCAGACCATAATGATTTTCTCCTCAGTTGATCGATCTGTGGTGCAACATACCATGCCCAGGGCTGTGCTCCCTCAGCTCATCAGCTGGGGCCCTCAGCTTAACTTTTGGCAATAAATCCATTCTTTGGTAGGGTTAGGTATTAGGGTACGTGAAAACATGCAGTATGGAGGAAGGGAAGGTTTTCAGGTTCCTGTGTCTATGATGGACGCGTGTTTCTCTGGAAGTTATTGTGGAGTTACTTGCTGCTCAGCAGAGCAGTCTCCATTATACATCCCTTTTCTGAGGGAAAAATCACCCCAAGAAAACGATCCCTGGCCGTCGCAGAAAGCTTTCTCTCAGCACCCTCCCACCTCCTGGGCATGTCAGGTTGCACAGATCGATTGCTCTGTTTTGCTTTGTTTCCTCACCTTCTTCCCAAAGCAAAAGCGCTGCCAACACAAAGCGCTGCTCAGTGTAAGCAGCTGTTTTGCCTGGTGTTAGTAGGGCCTTCTCTTGGTTATGTTCATACGAAAATATTTTTGTTTTAATAGGAAAACAAATGGAAATGTATCCTGGCCCTTTGCCCTTGGCCAAGGGGCAAACATTTCTGTGGGAGCTCCTTGTTAAAATATTAACAGCACTGACTACACAGAGAAAAACAAACACAGTGGTCCTGGAGAGCACAGCCTCCAAATACGATCTCAGGGAATAAATTTCTCATAACCGACCTAAAAAATGCCCCCGGTCTATTGTGGAGTTGAATTTGTTTCCTTTATTTTTTATTTTTATCATCTGAACAATCTTCGTGCTGCAAAGCGATGGATCGGGGCACAGAGGCTGGGACCTGTGGCTCATTATTGGGGGCACGGATGGGCAGCGGAGGCTGATGTGCCCTCCGAGCTGTCTGGCGCACGAGTCCCGAGGATGGAAAATCAGCAGCACGCAGGGGGCTTGGCTGGGGGGTTTCTCCTCCAGGTGAGCTGCTGGGAGCTGGTGAACGGGAGCTCAACCTGTGCAAAATGGGATGTCTGTCATTTCTCAAACACAGCATGAGTCTTGCTCTGCTCTGAAAGCCTTGCTTGCTGGAGTGTGGAGCCACCTCTGAAGCATGGCTGCTGTATTTTGCTATCATACTGAATATTAAATTCCCCCACCTGCCCTTAAAATATAACAGGACTGAGAAACTATGAAAGAGATGTTTTTCTTCCCTTCCTTTATGTCTTCAGGACAGGTATGGGCAGACTTAGCACGTGTGTTGAGAAATAAATTGCTCTGAAGAAATGAGCTTTATCCCAAATCCTCTCTCAAGAGCAAAAGACTTAAGCAGAAGGTCACTAATCCCCAGACTCGGCAGAGATCATTTAGCTCGTTTGTCGTCTTTGCTGTATTAATCTGAGCATGGGTTCGCTCCGTTTCCCCTCTGCACCCTCTGGTTCCTGCCTTCCCTCTCAACCTCGCTGCGCCAAGTCCAGCCTTTGCGGAGGCAAAGCCGGTTCCCTGGTGGCGATGGTCACCTGCAACATCCACCGCTACGGCTGCCTCCTCCACAGGCTTTCCAAACCCCTCTTCCTCCTTGTCTTTGCATCGTATTTGTCTTTTCCCTCAGCTCAGTTTTAGCTAACAACCATGAATACGATGGAGAGACTCGCACTAATTTAAACGGCTCTCACCCTGTGCGTGTTTGCATGTTTGTTCCAAAATTTTGGGAGCGATGTGCTTGTCATCACCTTCTACACACTGTTGCCACTGAACAGCAGAGCTCACCTCTCTCTGTAGAAAGTGTGGTCCAGAGGGAATACGTGAATAATTAGGCAACATCCCACGGGTCGTCTGCAGCAAACGCTCCCCAGCCCCAGCTCTGCACGCTTTCTTTTCACAGGGATTGCATCAGGCTTGAAAAGACTCATGCAGAGGTTGGCAGTGTTGCCTTAGGAGGTGTAAAAGCTTCAGAGATTACAGAGTGGGTTGTCTGGAACTTTTTTTATTTGGTGTTTTTGTTTTGTTCCACTGGGCTATGAAACCTCTGCTTAGGAGGCCGTACCTTGTTGCCAAGCGTAGGGCTGTGCATCTCCATTTAATTTGCCGTTCTGACCATGCTGTAATTACAGAGCACAAGCCCGCTGTCTGGGAGGGAGCTCTGCCCTCCCCACTGATCTACTGTGGGAATAGTCTGGTTTGGTGAATTCAGCCTCGTGCCTTGTCATTTATCCCTGACACCAAAATGCCAGCAAGAGCCCTTTTCCTTCTTGAGTGGGATTTCCAGCCCTGCATGCTGCGAGCATCCCGTGCTCCAGGGTCATCTGGAAGCACAGTCAGGATGCAGCAGAACTTACTAATTGGCAAACTGCTGTAATGCACAAAATAGGGTCACTTTTTTCCACCACCCAGGCAAGGAGCAAGTGAGGCCTTCGGCCACAGAAGGATGAATTCACAGCCTCTCCAGCAGTGCCTTTGCTAGCACAGCACAGTGTTTCAGCCGTCAATAATTAAAAAGATAGATGTTCAAAACCATGAGCAAGGAACATTTTGTGCCCGTTATTCTTGCTCTTTCTGTAATGCTCGTGCCCTTACACACCAATTTGCAATGTGCAGTCATTCACAGCATCTCTTCTAATCTGTAAATGAGAACTGCTCTTCATATTCTGGGAGTCCCAAGTTTTACAAGAAGCAGGCTGTGTGCTGAAGAATGATGTCCGTGAGGCAGGAGCACCGAGGCACGTGGCCGGTTGTCCTTTTCCACCCATGCTGACTGAGGTGCCATGAGTCCTAGGAAGGCACAGCTTCTCCAGTCTTCATTGAAATGTCTTCTCCGATAGCATTGGGCTAAGCAGGACGGTGTTCCCATTCTCAGAAGCGTTTTGGGGCTGCTGTGCAAGCAGGATGCAATTGTATCTTGCCAACCTTGCGTAGCTTTGGGTGCATGGCTGGTGTGATGGTTGTGACCCTGCCAGGTGCATTGGGACTGAGCTGTGACCCTCCAGAGCTACAAGCATTAACCGCGGTGGCAGCTTAAACCCTGCTTATCCCCTGTCACTGGCTTGGAAAGGACAGGAGCAGGGAGGGTTGAGGGCTGATGAGCAGAAGACGGTGCCACAGGCAGAGGCTGTGCTCAGCGTCAGGCTCAGACAGGCGGCTCGTCAGTGGGAACCTGCCGTCTACGGGCACAAGTGAGAGGACAAGCAGAAGAAACGTAGGTGTGAGCAGCAGAGAGGCAGGTACGTAGCACCGTGCTGCGGTGAATGGCTTTGGGCCGTGCTTTTTTTTTTTTTCCTGTGGAAAACTCATTGCTCTTCTTATCTGATGTGACACTCGCCCCCAGGCTCAGAGCAGTATTACATGCTCCTTGAAACTTGGTTTTCTGTCTCCTTTCTATCAGATTTAAGCTAAGATGGGAAGGGCTATCAGTTGCAGGCTCCTTAGCATCACTCACCAGTCTTGTGGCTTCCTCTGGACAAAATATGTGATGCTCAGCAAGATCGTCTGGGCCTCCAAAAGGAAATGCATTTTAACAGGTGAGTACCAGTAAAAAGATAACTTGGCAGGCATGGCAGGGAGTGTTTACACTGTGGCAAGGTTTTGGGCAACTCAGGAAGATCAACTTGTACCAACTGGGGCAGGACAAGAGTAGGGCAAATGTGATTGTTAGCAGCAAACTTCACCCTGGAGCATCCAAGATGCAGGAAGCCCGGCCAGACTGATGGCTGTTCAGTAACAGCATCTGTCAGAAACCAGGGGTAGGTGGAGTATGGGTTCAAGCTCTTTCGAAATGCAACAGAATTGTTGGAATCTGACCGAAGGAGACTATTGTTTCTGCTGATGACTAGGACTCTCTTCTATTGCTTAAAATGATGCCAGAGTCTATTTTTTTCACTTCTCCTTAGTAGATATTATAGATAACTGAATGGTTTTCCAAAAAAAAAAAAAAAAGGGCAAAATTAAGAGTTGATAAGAAGAGCAATGATTTTGCTTGTGTTTTTCTGGTCCGTTACTTGGTCATTGGATTGGGTTCAGGCCAGCAGATTAACTATTTGGTGAAACAAAAGTCAGTGATGTCTGCTTCTCATCCTCATACACATTGACCTGCTGCTTCTTGTGCCATGATAACTGAAGGATTACTAAGTGCTGCAGATTTTTCATAGCCTGGGCTATTTTTGTTCTGGTAGTGCAGGGATAAGCAGAGATGTTTTGTAACCAGTAAACTTTGTGGTACCATCTGAACACTGAGTCCAGGTGAGGAATATGAGCAAGAGGCTGGGAAATTCCTTCTTGAACACGGCGAAATCAAACAGAGACAAACCAGGGCATGAAGTTCTCACTGACGATGGTTTCTAACACACTAATTGTTCTGTTGAAAACTATGCTTCATATTTTCACCTGTAGAAAAGTGCTGCTAAAACGTAGATTATTCTCAGTTTCCTCTAGAGGGCAATGTCATATAAATATTTTAAGCAATTTTTGGGTTATGTCAACCGGGAATTTAGCCTGCCTTATCTAAGAATTCATAAGACAGCAGTGAAAAGTGTTTCTCTATGTGCTTTTTAGGCTCTGTATATATGCAATAAAACAACTGTAATCGTTTCTTGGGCTTGTTCAGTTCAGTAGCTGATCCCTTTAAGGAGCACAGAAATGCGTTTGCTTTTGGGGCGGATTTGCCTATGCAGAAATGCAGAGAGGGAGCTGCTAATGAAGACCTGACTCTTCTCTCGTACCTGTGCAGCTGCAATGACCCTCGGCAGCTGCTCCTTATTTAAACTCTTGTAAAAGAGATTATAATCCAGTCCTTTGGCAGTGAAGCTACCGGTTGCTGTAGTTTACATTGGTAGTTGGTAGGACAGAGATAGTTGGTGCAGAGAATAAATGTAAATACCAATTCAAAGTGGTTCATACAACCTAGGCAACAGAAGGGCTTTGTGTTGCTACTTACTTCCCCAAGAATTTATGTATTCCCAAATTCATTAATTATATTAGTTGTTTGATGGATGTTAGTAATCGACCAATTTTTAAGTTAATCGTCCCTATAAAAACGGCTGTTAAAATTAGTATGAGGCAAGGATGGCCACTCTGGCCCTTAAAAGTCAATCTTAAGGGATATTGTGTCCTATTTTCAGTCACTGTTGTGTAAAAAATAGCAAACGTGGATAAAGGCTGTTTTTCTTAAAGCTCAGATGTGTAATTTGAAACACGCTTTCATGGGCACAAACTTCTTTTCTGTTGTCTCTATCGCTATCTTAACCCCCTCTCCCAAACCAACGCTACTAAAAGGGAAATTTGCTCTTGACTTTCCAACATGAAAATGGCTTTAGGGAAATCCTTTTAGAATTAGAGTTCTTTCCCCTCCTGATGGTGACTAGTCCTCTGGAGCATCAGCATAATAGCCTTATTGGATTAACTTGCAAATCCCATATGTTTGCTGAATTTGTGGTTGACATTCTTTGTCAAATACCTATTCCAAAAAAGTAACTGGCAATCTGCAGATGCCAAGTTCTCTAAATGAATAAACCTGTTTGTTTGCTTTTCCCCAAACAGGAAAAGCAATTAATTCAAGTAAAACATTTATTCCCCAAAGCGCTCCATTTGAAAACAAGGGCCTCTGAATAAAAAAGAGCAATAGTTACTGTGGCTTCAAAGCCAGTAGTCGTTAGGTAGCAAAGCAGGATTTGCCCTCTACTTTTGAGTAGCAGAAGTTCTAAGGAAATCTGAGGACAATGCTTTTCCATAGCCTTTACAAGTTAAATAGGTGAGAACAGCTTTTTTAATTACTGTGGCTGGCCAGGCAAGCCTTACACATGGTTTTAAACCCTGCGTTAACAGAAATATCATAAGCATTTTGTAAAATTTAGGTTGCTGGGAAAAGGGAAGGATAGAAGCCCAATTTTTTTTAGAGAAGTTAGTGGCAACAAAATATTCCTGGTTTCATTTCTCATGCGGCATGGATTGGATGAATAGCTTTGGGTTTGGACCGTGTGTTCATCAGCACCTTGGTGCAGGGCTCGTGTTTGCACCTTGCTGACTGTTTGGATCTGACAGTTTAATTCTTAATCTCGGGGGATTATTCTTTACTTTCGGCTGTAAGGAGCTATGTTTGGGGCTGTAGGTGTGCAGGGAGGTTGGCTTGCTCTGAGCTGGGATATCTCTATGTGTGTAGCCCTGGAAATATCAGCCTTGCGTGGCTGCAGGTACTGAACAAAGTGGTAAGGTTCATAACTTCATCTCTTCCTGTCTTGCTCACTGCAGAGTGGTCTAAAGAGTGGCTTTATTGCACAGAAAAACAATCACTGACAGTAACGTAGCGCTGTGGGCTTCAGTGGAATTGCTTCCAGTTTGTCCTCATGGAAATTGAGAAACTGCTTTCCAAACTTCCTCCCGCTACTCTATGTCTGACCCAGGAATACAAAATATTGCCTCCTTTGTGATCTGCTTTTAGATCATTGCCTGCATTCAGAAAGTAAGGGGTATATACCTCAGAGCAGAAAATCATTTAGTGAACTCGCCAGTTTCATCAGGATGAACTGTGTGGTTAAAATAAATCAGATTTCAATAATTCATCTGTTATGCTGGGGAAAAAGAAAAAATAATGGTTAAAAAAGTGTACAAATGCCAAATGGATCAGAAGCTAATGGCTGGTGTGTGGAATTCAAAGTCAACAAGGGTTTACTGCAGGGTTCTGCTTTTAAATGGACTCTGTTTTAAATAGTGTATGAGAAAGTCAGAATCTTAGTGCTTTTTTAGAATTATTTTGTGACTCAAATGCTTTCCCTGGTGACCCAGGAATCAAATCATGAACTGTGGAAATGAGTTTAAGGGGCATCATCATCATAAAAAAAACTCGTGCGAGTTAGTACAGCAGTAAACATCTGTGTTGAGAGAGGTGGATTGCAGAAGAGCTTGGAAAACAAAAGAGATAAAAAGACTAGAGGGTAGAAACATTTTATGAAGGAAAAAGGACTTAGAAATTCATTAATTCTGGCTGTCTGAATAGTAATCAAAAGTGTTATGTCTAATATGTAATTAAATTAGATATCTCTGTCTGTTAAAACAGTTCAGCCAGCTCTAATAACCAAGGAAAGTAATCCCATGTTCAGGTGTCAGCTCCCGTACTCTGCTCCCTGAGGATTTTCCAGCCTTGAGGATATTCTCTCATTTAATGATAGTGTCATTAATAGTATCAAAGAATACGAGGAGGCATATTCTCCCCTTTTATATTATCTTTAACAGCAGCACACTTGGGACCACTGGCCATATACTACCTTAGAGGAATCACGCTACTCTTGGTGAAGCCAAGTCAGGATCTCCTTTAGATTAGAAAAATGTTATATACCTTGTCATACACCGAGTCAAAAGCTGGTGTAAGAATCCAGCACGTACCCAATGTAAATAACTCACTTAAATTCTAGGTAAAGTTCTGCCCCTTTCACGTGTTAGTGGCATTTGCTACTTCCTTGTAGGTCGCGTTGCTTTCTGTGGTGAGCCCATGCTCGTTGCCTGCTTTGCGTTCCATCTCTCTTCCGGATGTTTCTATTTTAAATCATTTACTTGTAATTTATGCTTGCATAAACCGCGTATGACTTAAAGCTATGTATCAAACTCCTGTCAAGGTCGTACAGCCTAATGGATATCACGTGTGGATTGAAGAAATGTTGGGTCCCAGTCAAGCCTTCTCTCCTTGCTGCGAACAAGTCACGGCACCGGTGACAGGGCGGCGATGACAGCAGCTCGCTTTGTGCAGCTGCTTGAGCTCTCTGGGGGAAAAGCACGTTATTAAATGCTGGGTTTTACTGTAGAGCGTTTCCTTCCAGGTACCTGCCCATCTGTTGGAGGGTTATAAAGTAAAATTCTTTGAAATCCCTGTTTCTGCAGATGTACATTTGAGCAATACAAGTAAGTCCTACCTTATGAGATACCTGCCTGGTTATGAATTTAGCCATTATTCAGTCTTCCCAAGTGTCTCCAAGAGGCGTCAGTGTAAACAAGTGAGACTTATTTACCTGCAGGGTTTCACGAGAATAGTGACAGAATGGAAAAACTGAACTCTGTTTTTCCAAGACCTTCAAGCCAAAACACCGTCCTTTTCTAAGCCGAGTGCAGGCTTGGTGAAAAAAACTTGTTTTTGTCGTGGTGCTCCAGCCAACACGCAGCTGAGGTTTGATTTCCAGATATGAACTTTGAGGTTTGCTGTGAAGTGAGAAGGTCCAAAGCCAAGCCTGCCGGAGCTGCCAGCTTTCTGTTTGGAGCAAGCACTCCCTGACAAGAGGTCACGCAGTTATATAAAACTTTGCATATTCTACCCTCACCGGGTTATCTTTTAGAGCTGAAACGGTGCAACAGCCTAGCAGGATGGCTCCACACGTGGGATCTGGGTTTTTTAGGGGAAAGAGGAGCCACTAGGACTTTGGGAAAATGTGACGAGATGGTTTCCTGTTCGATGCAACTATTATTTGGTGAGAACTTCCTTGCAAGTTTAAACAGGCTCCTTGGGAAGCAACTGAGCTGAGGAGGAAGCAGTATCAGTATCAAGATAAGCATGCAAGAAAGAGAAAAACAGGATTAAATATAACCTTGTAATGAATCTCGTGGCTGCTCGTTCATGTAGTGGGAATGTCTGGTAGCACTGGGAACATCCCACTGCCCCGGCCCACCAGCATCCCCTCTCTCATGCTCACTTCACACCAGTACCCCTTGCGTTGTGGTCTCCGGTTTGGCAGTCAGCGAGTTCATGTTGCGGTGTGGGAACGTCAGGCACGGACACGGGGAGGAGGTTTGTGCTGCTCTTCATGGTGTCCAGTGATTTCTTTTTCTGGGGTTTGCCAGGCACCTCTTCTGAGGACTGAGTTTATGGAGAGTTTATGGACAAAATGAGACCAAAAAAATGAACGTGAAAGGCTAAGGGTTTCGATCTCGGTCACATTTTGCCACCTGCTCTTTCTTCAGCATTCGTCAAAGTAGCCTAAAAGTTGTGTCCTGGAGAAATGGCTTCATTGGTCTGATTGAATATTTGAATTTTAAACTTACCATCGCTCTCATTTTTCCCCAGGTCAGCTGTGTATTGGGACTTTTAACCTTTAGAGTGTGCCAATTGATCAAAATGTTCCTGTATAAGTACTGAGGCCTGATTCTTTTTCTTTCTTTCAGTTGATGGCAAAATCCCCTCCAGACTCTGAGGAGGGCTTGGGACTTTGCCAGAATAAAGCCTGAAACTGAGGAAGATCATTTGTTGTTCATAATAGTCCTTCTCTTTGGGTACAATCAAAAGGCAAATTATTACTTAGCCTTTAGGAAAAAAGAAATCAAACCTTTTTAGTAATCATTGAGGGTGAAGGAGGTGAATCCCAAATCTTAGAGGATATAGGAGTGGTTCCTGACTTCCATATGTGTAAGTATTATGCCAGAGTAATTCGATTAACTGAAGAGGTGACTCTTGGTTTATGACCATGTAAAAGGAGAATTGGACCTGCAGTATGTGTTGTCAAATGCGGTAAGCTGCCACAAATTGGTCCATAAGAGACTGCCACAGCTCCAAAATATTGTCATGAAGTGATGGACCAGTTATAAATCTCTGATCCAACGAGATACAGGGATATCCTAGGGGAAAATCCCAAACAGATGAGAAATTTAAGAAAGATCCTGCCCATGGAGTGCCATGAGCACCGTGCCCGAGATCTGCAATCAGCACCAGATGCTGCTGACACACGCTGCTAACAAAGGCACGCTGGACCCATCCAGCCCAAGCAAGAAGCCTTGCAGATTAAATTGATATTACTTGGAGCCTGTCGGTTGCTTTAGCAAGCAAAATTGAGCCTGGGCGTTAAGATGATCTGGATCAAGAAATCCAAATTAGTTTCCTCCTTAAAGAGAAATGAACACATTCTGGCACTGCTTTTCATAATGGCTTTAGAAAGAATATTTGGAAACAGATGCAGTATGTTTCTGGAGATTAAATCCAGTCTATGAAATAAAAGTACTCTCTCTGCCTGCACAGAATGGTCAGAAGGCTCCTGGAACAAAATCCTTCCAAAATCTCATGTATGTTTTAAGGAAGACTCCTGAAACATTAATAAGTGGTGGGCACATGGCACATTTGGATATGCGCTGGGAAGTACGCGAAGATAAAATGTGTGGTGGCTGGTGATGTTTAAAAAGCAAACAAGATCTGGGCTTCCGCTTTGAATATCATAAGGTACGGAGCTTATCGCATTAATGGAAGCTATTCTAGCATAAAATGAAAGCCACGTTTGGAACAGTCTCTGCGGTCCTGGTTTAGGACACTGGGGAGAGTAATATAAAATGCCTCCAGGGTGGAGCACGAGTTGCTGGAGGCGGGCAGACTCTGCTGTAACCTACATTGGTTTTGTAGTTAAAGAGAAGGGAAAAATGTTGCTTTGATAGGAAATCCTAGTGAGCAGGCACATGCGGATGTGTAGTTGCTGAGAAGGAGTTAGCTCCTGAGCTTCCGTAACCCTACCTGCTACAAAAGCCCCGCTAGCTGGGGTGCTGGCAGGAACGGGAGTGCCTAAACACCGTGCTGGGTGTAAATGCTCTGCAAATGTGCCATGCAAGGGCTTGCATTGCTCCCCGTGGAGGTGTGTTTAAGTGTCTCTGTGCTCCTGGTACCCTTCGTCAGCAGGAGGTCTGGCCGTGCTCCCTGTCCCAGCGTCACCGTGCAGTCCTGCTCGTGGCTGGGGCTGGGAACCGGCACCAGCCTTCCACTCCTCCGGCCCTTTCCTCTCCATCTTTCCCGTTATCTCCCTCATGCTTTTTCTGGGATGTATCACAGGCTCGTGAGTCGTCTTGTCCGTTTCTTGTCCCGGTTATTAAGATGGCCTGCAACATCGTCATGGGGTGCTTGATGCGTTGGCCAGGTCTCCCCGGTCGGTCCACGTGTGGAAAGCCGAGTTTGAGGCAGAGCCCAACCCCAGGCAGCGCCTTGCTGCCTCTAGTTAGCGGCCGGTAGGTTTTAAGAACATTTTTCACCTATCTGGTGACCCTTTAGGTCTCTGATGAGATGTACATCGTGTACTGTGTGTACAGTCTCGCTGCCGAAAGGTTCGGATTGCTCTCCTGGTGCAAAGAAAACAAACCCCGCTGATCGCTGCGTTCCCCAAGGCTGCTGAGCACCCCGTGTCACATTTTACACTCAGTGGAGCTTAGCAGAGTTAAAAATAATCTTGTTGTCAAAATATTTCTTGGGAGTGAAAATGTCCTTAGGATACTTTGTGAAATGGTAACCTTTGGACCAAACAGGGTAAGAAAAAATCAGAACAGTCTTTGACCCTGCAAGAAAAGTTTGTCTTAATTGCGCAATATGGGAGAAAGGTTAAGAGCAAACTGGCATCACCTTGGGGAGGGAAAAGAATGGAATTTAAATAGAGATCTAAGGGTGAGTACATAATTTAAGATGTTATATCTTTGTGAAGTATTTTTCTTTTGATGCCTGAAAGATTATCTGGGTGAAAATGTCTGGCTCTGTGCAGTGGATTGAGGTCTTGCCGGGAGTCGTTCTTTGAATTCAAGGGAGAGTAAAACCTGTCTTTTCCCCTTTTTTTTTGTTTTGAAAGGGTAACGCGAAATATAAATTTGGCCATTGAGTTATCATTTCTAAAAACAAGCCTAGATAAATGTTTCCATCCTGGAAAAAAAAATTGCAGTGGTAACAGATTGTTTTGATCGAATACATCTTGCTGTGTAGAGTCCAAACCTGGGCCATGTACCGTAAACAAGTGAATATATTAGGGGAACAGAAATGAAAATTAAACAGAGGACACTACTGAGAGAAATGCAAACAGTAAATAAGGGTTGAGAGGTGAAAGACAGCTCAATGATTTTTTCGATTTAATAACTGTGCCTGGTGTTAAATGTAGCAGATAGGCAAATTGCTTTAACTGTGTGATTTCTAGGTTATTACTATTTCTTTTATTACAGCAGTACTAGATCTTCCTGTTTTCTGCTCTCCAGTCTTTAGTTACTGCTTTGTATTTTGAAGTTAAATACGCTGTAATTAACACCACAAAAATCTACACTGATAGGCACTAATTGATATAGTATTATTCTGTTATAAAGTACATACCTGAATTAGAGACGTGGCTGGGTGAGAAGGCTTTATCTCCTCTAGATTTGTAGCAACCTCTAAATAAATTCTATGAGCACATAAAAAAAAGTAAATAAAAATGAGTTCAGAGCAATAAAATGTACACACATCACAGTCTGGAGTTTCATGGAACATCCCGGTAAAGTGGGAATTTTTTCATGTATATAATTGATTTTGAAAATGATCAGCCTGTAAATAAACTGCAAATGCATAAATCGGCTCTAACGGGGCTGCTCACCAAACGCTGTAAAGGGTTTTGCAAACATCTCTCTGCCCATAGAGCTCAACCTCTGGTTAAAGGAGTGTATTTGGAGGACGTATTCCAGAGGAGGGCTCGTGGGGAGCGGTGGGAACGCATTATGAATACAGTCAGTCCTACCTCACCCTCACCCCAAGCAAACTAAGAAAACAGCCCAGTGGAGAGATTTGTCTTAAAATTTCTGTTTTGAAGGCTATTGAGCTTTCGTATTTTCAGTATCAATTAGCCTTAACACAGCAAGTTACAATGTAAGCTCTCTGGGACAAGAACAGTATATCCGTATTTTCTTTAGAAATTACTGACTGTGTTTTGAGTGCTATAAAAATAATAAATGTGGATAAATGAGTGTATTAATAACATTGAGATGTTAAATTTCCCCACAGCTGTCAATACCGTTTCTTATGATTTTCTTTTTGTATTTTGCCTGAGAGACCAGTCCTTCTATAAGAGAAAAAAACATCTCTGGTTATAGCCTATGTAAAGTAAAGAGCACAACTGAAGAACTTCCTGGCACGCAGGGACAAGACTTCAGAACCCCCACCAAGAAATGACTCAAAACCATCTCATTTCCTACTATTTGTATGGTGGGAGGAATAAGCGAGTGTTTACAAATAATTCTAGTGTAACTCTTGCTCGGGCCTGCTTACAATTTGCATATAAAAACCCACAAAAGATTAAGCTCTGCGGTGTTTTCAACCAAACCTGGAGCTGTCTGGAATTCTTTTGGTCATTGGCATTTGTCTGAAGACCCCATGGACTTGTGGTGGGTTTGCAGCCAGCAGGAAGAGATGAGCGTGGAACTCCTAGGGGAGCCCTGGGGGGCCCTGGGGGTGCTGGCTGCATTCAGAGCTGCTCGTAGCAGTTGTGTGTTAGAGCCATTAAACTCACATCTTTTGTTTAAAATGGCTTTTGTTGTTCTTGTGTGCGGAAGAAATGGTAAGGGAAAGGTTTTCTCCGCGGCATTCGTCACGTAGCGTAATAGCCCGTGGTGCAGAAATGGGGCTTTTTGAAGGTGGGGTTTGCAGAGACTTAGGGACCTGAACGCCTGAACGTACGGAATCGACCTAGCAAAGCGCGGGGAGATGCACGCGGAGGTCAGGGAAGTGATTTTTGTATTTACACTGGCATAGCTGGGAGCAGAACGTGGCCTTTGCAGTCCTTGGCTTGCTGGACTCCTATTCAGTTTTAACCCTCTTTTGTGTCATTTTTGTGGTTTCTGGCTGAGTTCTGAAATTTGTTGTTTTATTTTAGGAAAAAATGGAACATCATATTTTTGTTCTGGATTATATGTGGTCTTGGATGTAGATGCTCATTGTGTTCTCAAAGGAATTTCATTTAAATCTGTATATTCATTTTGCTGCCCATCAGATCCACAAACGTCTTGGATCCTGAGGACACGTACCGTATAATTGACTTTATCTGTGTGTTGTGTATCGGGGGTGGCAGACATCTGGTGCCCAGGACACAGCAGCGTCGGCAGAATGGAAATGTCTGTGTCTGTTGTAAAGAACAAATGTTTCCCGTGCTTCCAGCTCCTGAAGGCGATGTTTGAGATAAGACTTAAATGTAGTGGATTTTAGGTGCTCCAGACCTAGCGCTGACGAACCCTTTGCAGTTGCTTCCTTGCTAATTTCTGGTACTGACACGTTATCGGAGCTGATTTCAGTGACGTTTAATTTGTATGGATGTAGCTCTAAGGTGGTTTGCATTTGCTGTTGTTTTTCTGAACGTGAATCGAGAACTTGCATACGCAAAGAAGACGACAAATAAAGAACCAAAAATCACAGTGGCCCCCCAAATGCCCTGTGACATGTTCCCTGTGCAGTGACATGGGATGCAACTGCAACTTAATTAGCTGAGTATCAAGCTGGTTATTCTGCACCTTTCTTTTGACTGCGGTGGGAAATAGTTTCATCAGTCCACAGTTTCTCCATCCTGAATTTTGTACTCCTGAAATTTAAGCAAGGACGGAATTGGATGCCCTGCTCTGTTGGGCAGTAGAGGATGGGCTGTTCTAAGTGGTTCTCCTGGTTGCTTGCATATGTATGAAGCCAGTTTTCTGTTGGATGGACTTGCTCTACGTGTTTATAAAGTGATGCTTTATCTGTAAGGAAACATATGACTCAAATACTGTTTTGGCTTATATCACAACAGATTGCTTTGAAATGCACAGCTGCATGTGTGCGCCTAAAATGCTATTAATGTTCTTCAAAATAAGAGCTGAGAAGAGGTAGGGCCAAATCCCCCCCACTTTTAATGGGATGTGAGCTCCTGAATAGACCTAGGAAAGCCCCGCGCTGCTATCACCGAGCTGGGAAGGGGCCACAGGTTTGGACAGGAGGTCAGGTCATATTTTGTGGCCCATAGGATACAACGACGTGCGTTTCTCTCCTCTTGAGCAGAGGCTGCTGAACTCGCTGCCCCCTGCGCTGCTCGGCGGCGGGACGCAGCCTCCTCTCACTGTGCTCCCCGAGCTCTTCCCGGCTTTTTAAATAAAAGTTTTTTTTCTCAGGGGATGTCAGGCCATGAATCACGGCTGGAAGGGAGGCATTTCCTGGTTAGCAGAGCCCCAGAAAGAGGCACATCCCGAGGAGTGGAAGCTCTCCCCGGGGTTAGCTCCAGGTACGTTAACTATCGGTGCGTTCCATTTTGGCACCTAATTGGCGACCCGCGCTCCCGGGGAGCTGGGGCGCTGACACCAAGCTCTGCATTTTGCTCCAAGGAACAAAGCTAGGAGTCTCCTCTGCCTCCCTCTACGCTCCTGGAAGGCTGAAAATCACGCCAAAAATCCTGAAAAACAGGAGGGACGGTTCTTCCCGTGTCGGGTAGTTCTGCGTGTGAGAGCTAGGACTCCTGCGAGCAGGCTGCTTGAGTGCAGCGTGGGACTCGGTGGAAGAGTTTGGTCCTTGGCTGTCTTGATTACAGCCTGCTCACTATGTGGGCAACTATAATAATTCCTTTTTTTTTTTTTTTTTTTTGGTTGTAACAGCGGGTTTGGTCTCGGGA
>VXAA01000605.1:409882-445959 GCA_013399115.1 Anseranas semipalmata
CGCGGGGGGCAGCGGGTTGGGGGGCTCCGGGCTGAAACTTCAGCTGGGGGCTCGCAGGAGGGTGAGCTTTCCCGCAGGGACAGGGCTCTGTCCGGGGGGGAACCTTCGCAACTCGGGTCCCCAAATCGCTTTCCCGTAGGACGCACGAAGAGCAGATTTTTTAAAATGAAAGCGTTGCTGAAAGCCGCGCAGAGGAGCTCCGCTTGGCAGGCTTGCGTAGCGAAGGTTTTTAATAAAGAAGATATATTGTCTTCCAATTGGATGCGAAAAATAGAGCTGAATGATCACTTCCTAAATCTATCGTGATTTCTTGCTTTCAGTTAGGAGAGCTTTTGGTGGCGTTCAAGTGCCACAGCCATCATGTTCTCTAAATATCTCCTAATCCTCAAGCAAGCAAAAGTCTGGTGGTGTTTAGCGGGTTTCGTACATGTAGGGCATAGGCGTACTTAATTCTTACTTCACATTTACTTTATGGAGATACAAATTCAATGCTTCTGCTCAGCCCTGCATTTTGGCAGGGTCCTCTCTTGCAGCGGAACTGGGGGGACCTTCTAAATGAAGCTAACAAGTAAAATATGCTTTGAAATGGAGTGCAGATGGGAAGCGTCTAAGGATTGTGTTGCACAACAGTGTGCTCTGTGTGTGTGTGCCATACAGCTCACACAACTCGGGGTTTTGTGAATGCGTCCGCAATCTGAACTGGACCCTGCTCTGCTCAGAAATATCCTGCGTTAATACCCCAAACAACGGCAGCTCTCTCGAGAAAGGTTCATTCCTCTCTGTCCTGACAGCACTTCTGATGCCTGCCACCTCCGGTCAGCATGTTTGTTAGAAATATATATGTATCCTAAGTTTTTCATTCCAAAATATTCTCAAATTGTTGAATAAGAAGAGAAACTGGTGTTTGCTCGCTCAGGTGGGTGGTGTCTGAACTTTTCTAGAGCTGTTTCATGAGATATGCAGCTGTTTCTTGCATCTGAAAGCATTATTGCGGGTTTCCATTTCATACTGACTAATAGTAACAGGCTGATAGTTGCACCCTTGGCAGCAGAAATTGGGGTTCTCTGCTTTGCGCTTACCCCCCCATCTCACCCGTTCTCAGGGAGTGTCTCTCTGGCACCATCTCCTGGCTCAAAATGGGGATCCCCTTTCATGGAGGGGGTTTGGAGAGATGGGAGACATCCAGGTGGTTTGGGGAAAACTTAGGTGAGATTGGTGCTGAAGGCGTTTCTTCTCGGGCTTGACCTGCAAACAGATCGCAGCAGGATGCGTCCAGCTTCCAGCTGGAGTGGGAAATAGGTGCTCACTTCTTCATGGGAAGAGCGCTTATGTTTCTTACAGTGACTAAACATTATCATGGTATTTAGAAAATCATAATTTAATATTTCCTTCCTCACGCAGCTCTGCTGGAAGGGTTAGTCATCCCGCCTGATATATCTCTGTGCGTGATCTTTCAGTGGAAATGTGTTAATGATATATCCTTTATGTCATGATTTTTCTGCATGGTCAGGAAAGTGTGTTGCCTGCAAATTATTAATCCTCTTGAAATAGAAAACCTGTGGCAGTATGGAAGGATCTTGCTGTGATTTAGCAGATGTATGACTAGGCATGGACTTTGAGCGTGAGCGGAGGGAATTCTTCCTTGGCGGAGGATCTCATGTGTGCCCTGCCTTTAGTGGAAAACCACTTCACGTGCAAAAGGAATGAGGAAAAGAGCCTTAACCAGACGGTGGTACCAGGGTACCCGTCCTCCCCGTTCCTCAAAGGGAAAGGAGAAGGTGGCAGACTTTGTTCTGACACCGATCCTTGAGATGCAGCTGGGGGGAGCAGAGCAACAAGGTATAACTTTCTGAAGCTCGCAGGTTTGTGAAATGAAAGAGATCCCTTTTGGTTCTGTGTAGATGTCCTGTGTATTCCAGCAAACACCAGATAGACCGGTGTACGTCTCTGCCATTTAAAGCTTCATTATTATTTTTTAAAGGATGATAAACCATGTGGGCTTAGGGTAAGGACTGAAAAGACAGCGTTGTGTGGTGGGTGTGCTACCTATTTTTTTTTTTTTATTTGGGTGGCACTGCCCCGTTCTTTGAATCCCAAGGAATGGAAGTGTAATGGATTTTTCCTGCCAAGCGATGGGTGTGGAGCTCTGTCGTAGTGGATATAGCCCTTCCTATGGACACCAGTTTTTTTCTGCCTCGGGGCAGTGTCCCCTGTGTGCATGCAGAATTTCCTCCTTGTGTGCACGGTCTGGCAGCGGGGTTGTCCCTGGGAAGAGGACAGCCTCTGGTGGGCTGTGGTGGCCCAGGGCTGCTCTCCGGTCATCCGGAGCCTCTGCCTCGAGGCTGAACATTGGCGTGTCTCTGAAAGCATATCAAGTCCGCAGTTTGCTGCAGAGGGGAAAAAAGAAGCTTCTGAGCAGATTTGCTCTATATATCTTACCGAGTCTGCTTTTAGTTTTTTTACCATGCCTTGTGCCTGCTACGACCACAGAGCCGCCACCAGCCCTCCAAAGCTGAGCTGAATTATTTTCTGCCTTACGTACCACCAAGAGAAACATCAGCTGCAAGAGATTCCAGCTGCAGAACTTGGGTGTGCAGCATGTCTTGTTCAGATGTTATTTCCTTAATAAAATTGCTCATTTGGTGTAAAGAGTCGTTGGCTGGTTTGGGCTTTTTTTTTTTTTNCCCTTCCTTCTAGCTCTGGGTTAAGACAGTCAAGCTGTGTTCTCTCTGGCTGGCTTTGTAAGTTAATTTAAGGTACAGTCCACAGTCCTGGCAGAGCTGTGATCACAGAGAACTTGAAGCGGTAGCCCCGTTAACACGTGTGGGTAGCAGTGGATGCTTCTGTGGGTACTGTATGTTCACGAAGGACAGCAGGAAGGCAGCAGCCCTTGGAGAATGCTGCAGAGGGTTTAACTGGGGAGCTGCTTGCAGCCAGCCTCATGAAAATGCTGGTTGCAAGGGCTCTAGGGAAGTTTGGGTCATCCGAATATGCCCTGAGATCGTGTACACACTCACGCATGCTCACTTCATTCACTGGAGGCTGAGACGCGTTTCTTCATAGTCCTGCCACTTTTCCCCTTCCCTGCCCTTCCCCATCCTCCAGACCTTGCCTCGTGATGGTTGTGGCTCTGGTGGAGAGGTTTGGTTTGCACGAAGCAAACCTGGAAGCACCTGCTCGGACCTCTGCTCCGCCTGATTGATGGGAAACGTTTTGCTCATGGTAGGAATGCCGTCAGTCCTGGAGTAAATGCACTGAATATTTTACTGGGCTAGCGGCTTGTAACAGCCCGAGACTGCTAATGAGGAATAATACATTCAGTTAAAATACACAGTGGAATTCCATTGTTGTAGGCCAAAATGTAGTGAGTGAGCGAGAGCTTAACCCCGGCTTCAGGGGAAACGTTCCCGTTTGTGCGGAGTGCTCTGTGAATGTTGATAGCGACCAGTGGTTGAAGTCACCTGGCACTTGAGCCAAAAGCTGGCACAGGTCGTGATCCATTTTTTGGAGTTGTAGAGGACTGAGGTGTGTGGAAACACTTCTCCCTTTGGACCAGCCTTGGTCCATCTGGTGACCAGCGGGGCATCTCCAGGACTTCTGGTTGGCCGTAGCACACTGGGTTGTCTCGGAGTAGAGCCAGCTCAGGCGAAGTAGATCCGAGTAGATCACATTGAGCGTTAGAGGGTGGCTCCGCTGCTCCTGGGCCTGCACGGGACGCAGCGTGGCTGCGTTTGCTGCAGTGAGCTGGCCCGGGCATGCTGGTTGGGGCATGGCAAAGCCATGGTCATGCACTGCCCGCCTCCTGACCACAGGAGATGGACCAAGTCTAATGCTACCAGCTTGAAATGTAAGTTGAATGACACCACCAGGGGAAGGCTGTTTGTGTAGCTGCTAGCATGGCGCTCTGGGGGCTGGGGTTCCTGTCAGCATAGTTCACTTGATTTGTCCCACAGCATCTTAAGAGCTTCCTACGGTATGGAGAAGCTCTTGGCTCCAGATGAATTCTGCTGGCGCTGAAGATTTGCAGTAACTTGCAGAATTTGACCTTTTGTCTCAACAAACTGTGGCGCAGCTTCCAAGTACTACCATGAGCATGTACAATATACACAGGGAATGTATCTGTAAATCCCTGCAGCTGCTGGTGAGCAGGGAAAGGAACTGGGCAGCGCCGATGTTGCTGACACAGGAGTTGTGGAGGGGAGCAGGAATCTCACCCTACTGGGCAGGAAGGAAACACATTTCCAAGTTCTTGTCCGTAATCCAGGACAGTTCAGGAATGCTTTAGCAGGGTCAGACTTCTGCACTGGTTGTTCACAGATGATCTCGCAGTTCGAGGAGAGGGTAACTATACCAGGCAAAGGATCTTTGTCCTATGTCTTTGAATGCTGACCTTCCTCTTTTGGGGACAGGATGTTTTGCGAGGTGGACTGATCCAGTTATAGCTCTCGTGCTCTTCTAGGTCAAAGCTGAAAGAGAAGAGGGGAGGAGGATGCAGCAGCTAAAGCAAAAAGTTATGGAGATCCTTAAACACACAGACTTGTAGGAAACAGCTTTTAAAAGAGATGTTTAAAATATGAATGAGCACGAGATGTAAATGACTTGCTAAGAGGCCAGCTTCCAGACACAGGGTAACCATAGGGGACTGCTGGGCTTGTACTGGGTATTCATCCAACTGGCTGGAGTTTCTGGCTCTCTCCCAGATTCTTTAATGTGAAAATATTTATTGAAAGCGACTTCTTGATTCCACAGGTCTTGACCAGTGACCTAGAGATAAGTGTGATTTGCTGAGCTGATACTCATGCCTTCTCAGTTTGGATACAGGATGGGTTTGTTTGCTGACTGCTTGTTGTGAAGTGGCATCTCCAGTGGAAACTAATTCCATTGCTTGGTGGATGATGAGCCAACTGATAAGAAATTGGGGAAAGTTGCTCTCCTCAGTAATGAGAAGTTAATTCTGGTAGATCTTCTGGGAATAAAGCTGTGCAGGGTATAGAAATGCTTCGTGCGTGAAGTCACCTCAGTTTTTTCATGTTGTTCATGAAATAAGGACAAAAAGGTAGAATGGTAATGGTGGAAACCACCAGGCTGACAAGACCCTACAGTGACCCAAGAGTTTTTTGAAGTCTTAACTGAGCTGCCCTGGTGAATTCCCCATGCTGGCGTTTGAAGAGCAGAATGAGGATGAAAGAGTGAAAAGGGCTTGCGGATGTGATAGAGAAATGCTCCTCTAGGGAGAGGAACGCATCTGCGAGAGGCAGCGAAGGAAAATCTCTGTAAAGTGCCTGCTGGAAGAGGAAATGAGCCGAGGTAGGTAGATTGAGTTTGTTTGCTTGGCACAGTTGCGTTACGCTCTGTTCCCACTTAAATGACACCTTTGACGTAAAGAGAGCTTTCTGGTCTTGCTGGCTGGCTGCGAGTTGCTGAAGGGAGGAATAACCGGTGCCGAGCTGAATCAGAGCTTGATCCTCAGAGACGGAGCCGGGCGTCTGGTCCTCGTGGGGAAACTGCTCTCGGCGGCTGCGGCCAGCATCCTCGGCCCAAATTTGGGCTGGAGATGGGAAACTCCTCTTCTGCTGGGTGCAGAGACCTGACTCACACCCGCTGTTTTGCAGGAGTTTAAAGAGCGGTGAAGAAACGACAGAGAGGGCTAAGACCCCAGCGTTTGCCTCTTGCAGAGAAAGCGTACGTGTGCCCGTGCAGCGATGTCCTCCGGCTGCTTAAGGTGCCACCGGGGTCTTTCAAGGGAGCTCAGAAGCTGTGGGGCTTCAAAGGGAAGCCTCTCTTCAGGCTGCTCTCTCCAGCTGGACTTAAATGAAATTATTTATGATTTACACCAGTCTACAGGAATGTGACTGTTCTCTCCTAGCTGTAGGCTCTGTTTTAAACTGTGGATAAAGGCAAACAGCGTCTCACGTCCTAAGTCCAGCTGCTGCAATCCTTTTAAAGTGTTGCTTTTACTGAAAAACCATGAAGCGGCCTTCCAGTGCGGCTTCTAAAGCAAAAGTTGAGACCGGCCAAAATGGTTTCTGAAGTTATCCTCCAGGGGAGAAACTTCTAAAGAAGCCGCCACTCAGCCGTGGTACTTGAGCAGCCTTCCGGAAACAGCTGTTAGAGATGCAGAGAGCTGAACTGGAATCTGGTTCATGGCTGAAAAGTTAGTTTCACCATTAAAACGAAAATTTAAGAGAGTCCAGCTGCCTGCAAAGTGCAGCAGCTGGCTGAGCAGCCAGGGCCCTCCTGGAGGAAAAGGGAAAAATACGTGTTATATCGTCGTCGTGAGCTCAGCTGCCCTTGAAAAGCAAACACGACGTCGGCCAAAGGCGGTTGTTTGCGTTGTAGGTGAATTGCGAGAGAGCACTCGGGGGACATGGGGACACACGTTGGTAGTTTTAAGGACACTTTTTACAACTGCTTTTAATGTAATGCAGATTTCAAGACCCATAATATAAGAGCAGTTTGCACTGCGCAATACCATTGCTGACCGCAGCTTGGGCCAGTGCTTAGTTAAGGGTAGGAAATTGTTGTCTTTTGTGTTGCAATGAAGTCTGAGTCTACCCCATGAAGGGGGTGTCAGGTGTGCTCGTCCCAAAACTGCAGCTAAATGAAAGCAACAGATTGTGCTCAGGGTATAGAGGGAAACTGAGCATTTATCTTTCTATTAACTTTTGGCTAATGACTCTTTTTTTTTTTTCTCGGGGCTAGAGAGTTGAAGGCTCACCTAATGTCCGATGAATAGCGTACATTCTGATGTAAGGTTTGAAGCTCGAGTGGAGTGACAGCAACCCCAAAAGCTGTACATGCGAAGCCCCTCTGTGAACAAAATAATTGCTGGGGTGGGGGGAGAAAACCTGGAACGAGATGATAGGGCTGTTTGTGGTTTTTCTAAATCAGATGGGGAAGGTGGCACGGAAGAAAAGCGTGTTGGGGTGGTCCTCCTTCATTGCACATATACAGTTATTAGTAGCAGTTGTGCGTGCAAGTCATTTGGAGTCTAGTTTCTATTTATCCTCCTACACAGGCATTTTAAGCCTTCACTGTTGAGATCGTACTGAAGGCATGGATGTCCATAGGTCTCTCCTGCAACATCTGGCACAGTATTTGCATACAAATATCTGAGCAAAATGGTTTTGCATTGTGTTGGTATGCAGGCACCCTCCGCTTGTCCCACCTCCATGCAGCACTCCTGCACCCTTCTCACGCTCGCTTGGCTGTCTGCAGAAGCACTGTCTTGAAGGGTCGTGTCAAAAGCATCAGTCATGGGTTTTTACGGTAATTGACATTAATTAGCCTATGTTTTCCTTCTCCTCACCCTCCCCATCCCCTTTTTAACTTCATGTTTTTCCATTGAAACAGGGTTTAATTTGGAAGAGCAAGATTGTACAGCCCTTGTTTGCACCTGCCTGTACTGTTAATGTTATTAGGTAATACCGGGGACTAGTGGGGGAATTTAGCCATGATAGTGAATCACGTTTTCTGGGGAAAAGTCTTCCCTTTTTCACTGTGCAGTGACTCAGGAAGCCAGTCCCTATCTAAAGCAGCTTTTACTGCACATCAGTGGCGTGTGTCTGGGCTCTCTGTACACCCGAAGCACCCTGTCCCCCCGGTGATGACACAAGACCTGGCTGCAGGTGAGGGAAGCTCTGGCAGGTTTTGGGGTAGCAGCGCAGCTCCTGCACCTTGCTCGGTGGGCTTGTGGGCTGTGTACGGTGAGGAGCTGTGTTACCAGGATTGGCTTTGGACCTCCTGCATGGTTGGCCTTGTTTTGGACTATCTCAGGCAACTGTGCTGTCAATTTTCTTGCACTGAACAATCAACCTCCTGCTTCAGTTTGACTTTGGCAAGCTCTGCTTAACTTGCATTATTCTGGTGGATGTAAGCCTTTTTTCAAATTCCAGCTTAAACCTCTTTATACTGCTTTATGTTTCCCTTTCTCCTCCAAAGAGAGCCTTCCTTTTGCTCCAGTAGCAAAGCCAACTTCTTTTTGTCTTTTCGTCTCATGAGAGAGGTCATCTTACCGACCTTTTCTTGCCTTATTCCACTTTCACTTAACCTTTCCTGAACTCAGTAACCTGAAATCTCACATTGTTCCAGCTGAGATCTTACTGGTGTCTTGTATATTTTCCCGTGCCTTGCTGAGACCTCAGGCAACATGCGACTTTTTTATGGTCTTGCCGTGAGCCGCTAAACCACCTAAATCTTTCTCTTTCTGTGTCATTTCCAGCTGTTGAGCTCCCAAGCTGCGGAACATATTTCTTTAATCCCAGAGTGCATGACTGCACTTGGCTTGATTGTAAGCTGTGCCTCCCATCGGTTGTTTTAGTCCTCAGATGTTCTGAATAAACTTCTGTGCATCCTCTTGAGTTGACAAACTTTCCCAGCAATCTGTTTTCTGCAGATTTCATTCGTACTCCCCAACTTTCCCTACCAAGGGAATTAGTGAAATTGTTAGATAAGACTGTCCCAAGACACAGCTTTTAGAAAATTTGTTTATAGTTTGTCTTTCTCACCAGAATTTCACCATCTGCACAAGCTGCTCTTCTTCTGGATTTTGGGAGGCGGAGCTTGGTTTGGCTCTAACGCGTGTCCTAAATAGTAAACAGGATGGATCGTCGAGCCGGGCTGCATGTGCAGGGTGCTGGCAACGAGCATGCATGTGTTGGAGCGGCGATGTTAAATATTTCCTCTCGGTGGGTGAAAAATGGCTTTGTGTTCTCGTCCGTTATTATCAACACTTCGCAGTTCCTGGAGAAGGTTTCTGTTCGTTTCAAAAAAATTACTGAAAAATTATAGATACATGAAATGGGTGATTTGAATGTAAAGTGAAGATGGCATTTTTTCATGTATACTCTTATTAGCTGTACGAATGACTAGAGCTGAAAAATACCAACTCTGTCAGCTCTAAGCATTGCAGACATGACTGAAATAGTATTGTCACTGTCTCACTTGCTTATCAGAGTGCGCTCTCTGGCAGAAATGGTCTTAAAAAGCTTCCTCTGTGCCCTGCTCGATCGCTAGTGCCAGAAGACCAGAATAGATCATCTCCATGGGCGTCATCCAAGCCTGGTTCCAGCTCGGAGAGGTGCACGGTGGTCTCCCTGAGCTTTAAGCAAATGTATAGCCCCTTCTATGAACAGCAAACGTACCAACTGGGTCATTTGGAGGGAAAAAAAAAAAAAAAAGGCTGATTTTGGAAGCATTCATTGTATATGCCTAAAATGGCCAATAACCTGAATTATTAATGGAGACTGCGACAGATCTAGGGCATTAGCTTTATACATTTCAGGAATGCACATATGTGTATCAGAGAGAAAAGGCTGTACTTGCATGATGTTCACTTAAATCAGTGTCTGAGTAAGGCCATCAGGTACTCCAAATCTGCTGTTAACTGCTATGTTGCCTTTGTTCGGTAGTTTTAAAGCTCACCTGGAGAATTCTAGCAGGTAAAACGAGCAAACAAGCCTTTCCTGATAGCTCTGTGGGAAATTGGGAGCTCAGTGGCATCTGCGAGATATTCAGCTGAGGCAGCGAGAGCCCAGGCTCCACTGGTTTGAAAATGAACAGCATTTGCTGTCCAGCCACAAAAATTCATGTGTGACAATTTACTCTGAGTGTGCGTACTTGAAAAGACACTTTGGAGTTTTGTACTTGTATTAATACATGGAGGAGGACTCTGTCTTCAACGGATGGCTTTTTTTTTTTTTTTTCCTGCTAAAGAATAATCTAACGGTAGGATTTTCTTTCATGCCTGGCATCTGCTCCCTGCTGCCTATCTGCACGTCTTTGCTGATTGGGATGTGAGGGTCGGGTTCACAGAATCTCTGTTAAAGTCGTGGGGCAGCCGTATTATTGGGTGGATTCTTATTTAATTGTGTATCAGTTTTTAGTGTAGGTTTTTCTCCTTCCTCTTTTTTTTTTTTTAATGGCTCTTGGATCCATAAAAGCTGATCCATTTAAGTTGCACGGTAGAGGCTTTTTATTGCTTAGTTAAGGAAATGTTCTGTTTGAGGTCCGAATGCTTTCCGTGAAGGTGTGGAAGCCCCAGTTCTCAACAGGGGTTATTTAAGGGAAGGTTTGTACACTGGGTGGCCAGCGTAAGAGGCTTTAGCCACAGCCTTAGATCTGCTGAACCGTGAAGCCTGTGCAAAAAAATCCTTCCCAAGCAGTGAGCCAGTGTTTGTCCTGCCGCCTGCATGCAGCTGGGGTGTAAATGGCCATGGGAATAGGAAAGGCTGGCGGGGAGGATTTCGCCAGAGGGACCTTTGGCATCGTCCATCTCCTCGGTTCTGGTGTTTTCTCATATCCCTTGGACCTGGCTTTCAAGACCTCGCTACCACAGCTGTAGCGTCGCGTGGGCTGCGTCGCTGCATGCCAGCCTGGGAATGTTAACCGGAGTTATAACGGGCTCTTGTTGTGACCCCGTGATTTAAAACAAACTCTCTAACATGTGGTTGCAGCTCGTGTGTTGTCACTTTACAGCGCTTGCAGTTTCGAAACAGATGAGTGAAGTCACAGTGGTTTTCGGGAACACCCTTGCTTTCTCCCCGAGGTCTTCCTCGTGACGTGGTTCACTTCCCCGGTGCTGGAGCGCTGCGAGGACCCAGAGGGTCCCTCCGCGTGTGCCGTGCCTCCCGTCTCGGAGTCTCCGCTACGGAGCTGCTGCTCGAGAGTCGAGTATTTCAAACGTTGTCGCTGCCCTCAACCAGCTTCCCGCGTTGTTCAGCCCGCACGCGGGTGAAGTTAATGGTCCCGTCGGAACGCATGGGGAAGGCACGGCGAAGCTGAAGATGAGCAGCGGAAACATTGAATTTGTCTTATCGTGTTAAGATTTATAGTGTTTGCTGTCTCGTATCTTAGCCTCATTTAAAGTACACACTTAGGCATGGCTTGTTGATATAAAGCATGCCAAATCTCCGTCGCTGAATTTATGGGCAAGACACAAGGCCAAAGGTCTGTCTTAACTCCAGTATAGGATTTTCCTTTATTAAGGGTGGTGGAGCAATGGCTTATTGGGGCTTTGGGGCCAGATCCTCTCTTAGAATAAATAAAGCTAAGCTCATTTACGGCAATTGAGCATTAATCTCTATAAGACTTCTCTGAAGATGTATTGCAGTGAATGTAACGAGGAAGAGAGCTCATTATTTTCAAAGAGAAGTGACAGATGAGAGCATATTTCTACTGCACAATTACCATCGTTCTTTCTTTTTAATCACATAACTTAAAACGTCTAGTGGCCACTGCAGTGGCAGCGTTAGTGAATGGAAGCTGGATATATTCACAATGGTGTGAATAGGACAATCTTCCTTTGTTGCAGTAAATCTTGCCAAATAGCTAATTTTCAAAGATCTTGAAGTGCGGGACTGAGGTTATGATAGGCTGGAGGACATTCATGGCTCGGTAAGGAAACGCTGGTGTATGAAATGGTAATTGATCCCGGGAGCACCGGGAGCGCTGAGCCAGAGCACATTATCTGCAGATTCCAGTGCAGCGATGGAAACTGTACAAATGTTAGCACAAAGGGTTAAACGAGATTAACTAACCAAGTTCTGCGGGGATGGTGCTGAAACTGAATACGCCGTGCTCATAACTTTTGGGGTGGTTCCTTGGAGAAGTGATTTGACGTGCGGGTCTAACCCCTGTGCGTTTGTTGCACAGATGCAGCCAGAGGTGTTGCTTCCCTCGGAAAGGGCTGCTGTGATTTATTGCTGATCCACGTCTGACCGGCCCCCACAAGACACTTAGGAAGTTAACGGTATTTGTTACACACCTATGGATGTTATGTTAGTTGTGAAGACCTTTTTAATCATATCATTTTCCGAGGAAACTTACTTTTCTGTGTCAAAAAGGCTGCTGTGGCACTTCAGTTCTGAAAGAAAAGAAATTCCCCACCCTGCTGCTGTTTTTAGCCATTTGCCGGTGGCCTGTATGACTCGCCTCACCATGAAGTCCTAACAAAACTGGTTTTGTGGGGGTAGTTAAGCAAGTAAGGCTTAGCAGTTGTGAGGCTGGGCTTTGTGCCTCTGGGTTCTCCGGGCTCTTCTGGCGTGCCCGATCCACATGGAGCGGTGGCTGCTCTCTGTCCCCATGGGCTGCTGGAACTGCAAACGTGGGATTTGCCGTGTTTGTTGGCTTGTCTGGAGATTATCCAGCGTCCGTTCTTCTTCACTGGGAGTGGGAGGGTCCCTTGGATAGACTGCTTCCTTTCCTTTTTGGGGGTGGGTAGCATCCGTGGGGTCTACATGGAGGCATCTAAGCTTTGCATGTCTTACTCCTGTTTAATACAGAGGCTGTACGAGAGCGCGTTCGCCACAGACTGGACCCCGCCAGACCTCTCGCAGTGTTTCCAATCTGGTGTGCTTGCAAAATAGTTTTTCAACTCTTCCAAGGCAGTAAAAATCACTGGAATGGGTGGGACAGACATCCTTTATTGAAAACGTGGAGAAGTCGAAGCTAAGCTAGAAGCCTGCAGTAGCCAGTCCCATCGAAGGAGGGTGCCTAGGGCAATTAGCTAATTAGCTAATCTTTGCTCCACCAATTCTCTGTGCCACTCTGGAGAAAACGAAACGGAGCAAAACTCTTCTTGCCCTCAGAGTTTTTAACTGAAAGCAGTCTCCTCGTAATGGTAATTTTGGAAAAATTGCAGGTAAATCGGTTCTTACTCGGGGGTTAGAGCTGTTCTGTTTGTGCAGCCCGTTTGGGTTAATAAAACTGCGTGTTTGGTGTAAAAAGCGTGCTTTGCTGAGAAGATGTGTATGAGAAGCCATACGTGAAGCTGGGGACTGTAAGGCAGCAGAAAGGTGTCCTTCGTGCGGGAGCAGCCCATGAGAAACGTCCCGGCTCTGTGCTCCATGGGGCTGACCCCAAAATGGAGGCATCACGAAAAGCCCGTCCCGGTTTCCGTGTCTGCTCAGTGCTCAGCCAGCCAGCCGGGGTCGCACCACTGCCAGCGGGGTGCCAGAAATTCCTGCCGGAGCCCGGCCATTTTCCAGGCTGCTGGGAAGTCTCCGAGATGGGCTGTAGGATCTTATTCTCTCGATTTCAGTGGCTTGCTTTGAACAATTGCCTATTGTGTCTGAAAACAATTGCTCAGTTCTTCATCATAACCATGGCAGGACTGTAAATTAGGTTACTTTTTAAAAATTTTTTTTATTTTATTTTCTGCATTGGGGCTGGATCTGAAGTCCGGTGGAAGCTGATGGCGCTGCCTGCCCGGTGGGGTTGGGATCCTGCACTCGCACCACCTCTGCATTGGGTTTGGGCAATGCGGTGGCTGGGTCAGCATCATCCCGGCGTGCCGACGGGGCGGCATTAACGGGCTCGTCCGCTCCATCGCCATCCTGCCCGGGCACACGCGAGGACCCCGAGTCCTTGCGCGCTTTTCGCTCGCCCTTTGCTAGAGTTTGCAGGCGCTTGTAGGCGTTCTGTGAAATTGCAGGTGGTGCTGCTTCAGGGTGCGCGGCTCTCCAGCCAGCAGATGCGGCATCCCAGGCTCTGGTCACTTCGGTTGGCACCAGTTATATTCCATCGCAGAGTTTCCTGGTGGTCCGGGTGTTGCTTAGGTTGTTTTTAGCCTATCCCTGCAGGGAAACGGGGGTTGTAATGTGCTGCGAGCACAGGCAGTGTCCTGTGAAGCTGTTTAATGATTGATATTTATGAGCACAGTTGGAAGCACGATTGTCACCCGAAGCACAGGACATCTTCAGTTAATCAGCGTGTCTTCAGCGAGCCCTGGAAACGCACGTGCAAGGCGGGTGATGACGCAAATTAAAATCCCGCTGCCAAACGCAGGTGGAAATGCACGGAGGCAGCTGGGCGGCTTGGTAGAGCCCTCTCCGGTTTCCCAGCCACCGGAGCTGCGAGATGATTGCTGCTGGAAAATGGAAATGGCAAGAAATAAATGTTTGGTCCTTAATCCCCCTGTACTTGTCGTTACAGCTGTTGACTCTGGGTTATTTTGCGTTACTCGGTTTGGACAAAAGTTAGCCAAATGAGCGTCTCGCTGGTTCTCCCTTTCCCATTCTGCCTCATTATGTTGTGCTGTTTGCATTATAAACATCCCAGGGTGATGTTTAAATCCAAATAAACAGAGTTGTCATGGCAATTAAAAGAAAATCGAGGAAGCACTTCTGTGCTTGTATAATGCCTCATGTGATGCCACGTTCGTAGAAACTTTATCTAGTGGTGGGATAATCTCACTTTTTAGAAGAAATAATGAAATCTGAGCATCATGAATAACTGCTTAGCGGTGACCGAGCAAAGTCTTCGCACCCCATCCTCATGCTCTTTCGGTACCTTGCAGCCCCTGGGCGCACCGTGCGGCGTGTAGGGCAGGCGCTGAGCCTTCCCATCCATTTGCTTTATATCTGATTATTTATTTTTTTTCTCCAGGCTGTGCTGCTTGCTGTGTGATTTGTGGGGGGGTCACTTCTGGTCTCTGCTCGGTAGATGAGCAAAGAGTCGCTGTTTTCTTCTCCTGACAGCACTGTGGCCATCAGCAGCTGACAGATGCTCATAAAGTTAGGTCAGCGGTGCTCCACTGCCAGATGATTGTAGTTAAAGAAAAATTTATAACTGGAGAGAGCATTTTATATTATTTTTTATTATTATTATCATTTTTTATTCTTTGGGTATTGATTGATTGACTTTTAGCTGAAGCCAATACATTTTTGGACAGATGAAAAACAGATTTTTTTTGTGAGAATTCTTTGTGTGTCTGTTTGCTTTAAGAATGTTTTTTATACTTGGCTCAAAGGAATTTAATCTTTTTTTCTTTCTTCGGAAGATGATCATTTTATAGCATGTTGCACATTAAAGTTAATACAGGTATTCAGAGTGCATGAAAGGTTTTTTGTATGTACGTTTTTAACACAAAAATACCTTGCATACCAACAAATGCCATCAGCTCGTTCTCTCCCTTCACTCTGTTCTCAGATCATTTTGGTTGTTTAATCTTTTACAGACGTACTTTCTTACATGCAGGACCATAAGTCCGTGGTTTGTATTAAGGTTCCATTTTCTTGAGCAAATCTTATCTCAGAACAAGTACATTAAATACGAACTGGGCAAATGCAAAGCATAGCAAGTAATTAATGACAACTGTTTTAGTGCAGCGGTCACGGAAGTAAGGTACGTGCGTGTTTTAGGACATACCCTAAAATCTGAACGTCAGGCTAGTTGCTTAAAATACTGGAAGGATTTGAGTACAAAGGACAGAAACGCTAAACATGCAGCTGAATTAGGAGAAAATGCAAAATAAAAAAGGTGTGGTTGTATGTTAGCGGCGTGCCTCCACTGGGACTGGCAGGGTCTTAACGCAGAAGCCATTTGCTGCAGTTTGGGTGTTGTGCAAAAGGCTGGGATGGGTATTTGCAGTGGGCTCTTCTGGCCTTAACAGCTCGGGACTGGGCAGCCCCAGCCGCGTGCTTCCAGCAGTGTAGACACAAAATGCAGAAAGTCCTTGTTCTGAAGAGTTTGCGATCCAAACAAGATAGATGCAGAATAAACAGGATGCGCCGGAGAACTCTGGAGAGGAAATGACTGGGATGTGGTTGTTTGTGAAACTGTAGTCTTTTGAGAGAGCTCTGTAGATTTATAACCTCTGGGCAGCGTGTAAGAAATGAGCTGAGAGGAGGACCTGGGGTGGATGGAATAGCGTGGGGAAGGAGAAACGATGAGCCCCGCTTTGCTCCTCTGCTCAGCCCAAGGGTCGGACCCCGTACGTACAAAAGGGGCCGCTCCTCTTATCTCTTAGCGAGGGGAAGAGCTGGAAGGGGCGACCGTGTGCCCTGGGAGCGGCAGAGGGTTAGGGACTGGGTTTGGAGCTGGTTCAGGCTTCAGCATCCGGGCTTGCACACACAAACCTAAGCTGCAGCCACCAGCTCTAGGAATCCCCATTCAAAATGTTTACATCTCAGCTCCTTTCAGTATCAGGGCTATTAATTGAGGAAAAAAAAAACCCTCTTCTAAGTGGTTAAAGAACCATCAATTACCAGGGCTCCTAGGTGCGAGCAGTGCGTTTAACACTGCTGCTCCTGCCTCTTGCCAGCGTGTGCCCCCGTAGGTGCACAGACGGGTGTGCGGAGGCAGGTGTGGGTTCGTGTGCGAGGATCAGCCCCGTGCACGGCCAGCTGTGAGCTTAGCGGGGATCTCTTGCCTCACTGGGACCTCTGGGCAGAGCTGCCATCCGAATAGTAAAGACCATTACGGTCTGTATTGTTCTGCTTAAAATATCATTTAAACTGCAGGGATTCCACATGATAGATTCTTTTTTCCATGTGCCGTGAAAGCATTTTAAAGGCAGTTTAAAAAAACATCCATATTAATTTAACTCTATAGATGCGTTTTAAAAAAAGTATTGAGAGCAGAGAAAGGAGACTTTGGGAGCATGCCATTTGCTGCCTCCCATCAAATGCCAAAATTCGTTAGCAGATGAGGCTTTTGGATATCGTCTCAGCAGTCAGTGGGTTCAGAGTGGTTTCTGTCTTATGATGCAGGATGCGAGATTCCTCTGGGTGCTGTAAATCTTTTAAATTTGTGGAGGGATGGCTTGCTTTAACTGGAAGAGAAGAGCAGTAAGGCAGGCGTGCCCCCCATTCCTTTCTCCAGCCTAAATGATTCTGTGGTTCTAAATGATTCCATGTCTGGAGGTGGGACCTTCCTGGTTTTGAGCATCTGGAAATCACCACACTTATCCCAAGTATTTACTTAAACATTTCACGAGGTTATGGGACGCTACTGCTGGTGATAATTCATAAACACACGTGTGGGTAGGATTTTTGTTGGTGGTGCTAGAGAAGATCTTGGCATGGAGTTTACCTTAATGGTGGGGATGTTGGGCCACTTAGCAAATACTCATGAGAAACCACTCCACAAAAGTACGTGTGTGTGTGTGTGCGTGGGCAAGGGCAGCTCAGGTAAATAGCTCCTAAGGGTGATCCACGTGGTCTGCCTTGTGTCTCCGGTAATAGCTTCCAGTTGAGGCGAATCGCTGGGGATCAAAAATTGTATCTGTGCTGTGACTTTTTGGCTTCTCTCCTCTCTTGGTGCATGTTGACACCACGATAGGGGCCATATACACATACCATTTGTTTGGTTGTTGGCCCGTAACAAAAAGGATGAAATTCCAGCCATTGTTGATCATAAGTACTAAATTATTTTCCCAGCTTTTCTTTTCGCCCACTCAAATAACAGAAATACTCCATTATTCATGTTCCCCCCCCCATTGCAATGGAGGGTATGACTGTTCAGTATCTACAGATCTTTAAAGTCCTGTGCTCTGGAGACCTCATGGTTGCAGCGCTAGCTCAGTCTTAATCCAGAATTTTGGATGAAGATCCCGTTTGCGTTGCTCCGTTGTGCTGCGTGTTTCCGTGAGACCTGTGGCGAGTACGTGGTGCAGATGCTGCTGATGGCGAGAGCTGTGGGGAATCCTGTTCTCCAGCTGCCAACTGCTTGGCAAAAGAAGCAAAAGTCAAGGAATAAGCCAAAGCAAGGTCCGAACTGACCGTAAACCTGAAGAAATGAGGGATTTGTTTGCTCAAATACTGGGAACCGCTGTCTGTGTCGTCCCTGGAGGACGACCACCCTGGAGGTGGCAGAGAGCGTGCTTGATACAACACCCGGGTGTACAAAATTCCTATCATTTGGCCACCCGTATTCCTCCTGGAGATCTGAACAAGGGAAAAGCTCTTGCTGCAGGTTCTCTCCCTGAAGCTTTTACTTTTAGGTTCTCTTCCAGGGACACCCGCTGGCCTGGTTTTTGATCCGTAGCTAAAGGGAGAGCGTTCATCTTCTGAAGCAAGGCAAAAGTCCCATGAAACCGGTCAGATCAATCCATCTACTTTTTGCGAGAATAACAAAATTCAAATGAGACTTGTTATCTGCACGGCTTGTATTTTTAGGAGTTGGGTTAATTACCTTCATTAGCTTCGTTTCTTGAAAGAAATGCTCTTGATCTTACCCCTTGTGCCAGAAATACAATCTGGAACGAGTCTGTGAAAATAAATAACACAGTGATAAGGTTCACGCAACGACTTCTGAGTACCCTGATTCAGCAGCATCTGTCGCAGTGACCGGTTCTGCCTCGCCCTGGAGGGACCCTTCAGATTATCTTTCTTGGACTTCAGCTGGTAGGAGCTACCATTTAAAAATGCAGTCCACATGATTAAGAAGTATTGCTGTCTCTGATAATATTCAGTGCAGCTTACACTTGTCAGACACTGGAATCTATTTACTGAATTCTTTTCAGACAAGTCGTTTTTGGCACTTGGTAAAGTTTCCTTCCATGTGTCCTCACTGGCTGAATGCTAATTTATTCAGAAAGGCTCAGCTCCAAATCTATGAGACAGTATTTTCAGTGTTTCCTACTGTCTGGACAGCACGGTGTTTGGAGACTTCTTTCCTTCTCTCTACTTTGTCCCCTTAATTGCCTTTGGTAGATGTGTGATGACGGTGACACTAACACTGTGTACTTACATTAAGTGACATAGTATTGTAAGGGCAACATGGATCTCCAATGATAGCCTCTGCATTGGGAAACACATGATAAGCTCATTGTATCAATACAATACAATAAATATTGTCAAAGTGCCTTTGACAAATGACATCTCTGAATTTTCTATTCCTTAGTGATTCCTCTAGCCCTGAGAATACAGCGAATTGGCTGATCTCAGCTGAATCGTCCTAAATATTCTGTTTATTTCTAATGTCTGAATCAGTAGCAGAAACAGAGGAAAACTATAAGGAGAAAGGGATGGAAATTATAGGGTATGCAAGAATAGAGATTATTAGGGCTGAAGATGCAGTTCTTTCATTTTTGTCTGACCTTGTGTATAAAAAGAAGATGTAGACCTTCTTGAATAACGCTTGAAACGTGCAATCACTTAGCCCAAACTTTGGGCTGGGAGTTGTTCCTCCTTTACTTCCTCCACTTACTACCATAAGCAGTTCAGATATCCGTCCGTGCTGCTCTCAGCTTTACGGTACCTGATTGTTCATGGCAGATTAACAAGATGTAGACATTAAAATATAAGGAAGTGCTTTTGATCTCTTACAACCTAGGAAATAAGGCACCACGCATGTTTTACAGCGTAACTTCCCTGCGTAGCCTGGGCGCGCTCTGCGTTTTCCAAGCCATCGGAGCTGCTCTGCAGCAAACGCTCAGCGCCGGTGGCCTCGTGGTAGCGCTGGGAACCTCAGTGCTGATCTCATGCCTGTACCTGCTTTTGTAATTCCTGAACTGTGTGTTCTGAGACCAAATTCCCTGCAGGTCTGATCGGTGAGGTGATCTGTGGGTGTGCCGACCGGTCACACACGTATGCGCAACAGAGTCTGCATGCTGGTGAGCCCTTGTGGACACTCTTTAATTCCCCCAAAAAAATGAATGGTGGGAGGAAGTGATGCCCAGCTTTCCGTGGCTGGGGCACTTGCTCACGGATAATTGCTTGGGAGGACATTGTTAAAGCCTGAATCCAAATATTTTCTGTTTCGTAGTATAAATTCAGCTTTTTTTTATGAGAGGGAAGCTTAGATGCATCCTATTAATTAGCTGTTGATGTTCCTTTGTTGCATCTGGTCTGATTCATGCCTTCTCAGCTAATGCTGAAAGCTTTGGCAATAAAAGTTTTCTTGACCAAGACAAGACCTTATTTTGGGGGAATCAGATCCTTTGGACCAGTTAAGAATGTGAGCGAACCAAAGCTTTCGAATTTAAGGAACTCCTCCAAAGGTGTCTGTTTCTCACTGGGGGATGTCTTACCCAGGGAAGATGTGTTACTAAATCTGTCCTCTGGGTTTGGTAATCCATGGGAGATCCTCCTAGTCAACCAGGTTTGAGTTTGAAGAAAAACAGGCAATTATGTGGGGAGGCATTGGTTTCACCTGCCTACCACAAAGAGCTGGTTGGTGTCCTCCCAGTAAATTACAGCTTGCAGGAGGCAGTGATTCATCTTCGCAAGCACAACAAGTGGGAGAATACTAAGGCAATATTCAGGCCTGTTTGCACACTTATTATTTTCCTGTAGAACCTCAGGAGCAGATTGGCACATGGTGTTTCTCCTAAAGCCTCCAAAGCTTTAAAAAAGGGAATACTTTTCACCAGTATTTGTGTGGTCCCATGGTCGAACAGGTCATGGGTGCGATGCTGTTGAAAACGAATCTTACTTGTGACACTCCCAGGCTGCTTTTTACTTGCATCACCTCCCTGGTTCGCTGGCGGAGCGGCTCCGTGCACCCTGGTGCTGGCACATGGATGGGAGCATGAAAGCACGGCCGGGCACGGCACCGTGGTGGCACTGGTGGAGCTTGTCCTAATCCTGCCTCTGCCCTTAGGTTTTCCATGGATTTGCTGTTTGGCCCTGGGCAGTCACGTTAATCCCGACGCAGGTTTCTCCAGGCACAACGGGGATAATGCTGGTGACCTGCGTGGTGCATGGGGATGTGTCAAGCTTTAGGTAAACCAGTTTAGCGTGTGGGAAGGGATGCCAGCCAAGCCTAGTTTGCTGGTGAAATACTTGTTTCTTACCTCCCTGTGGCTCCGGGGCCATCAGAAAGCCCACGTACGTGTGGGATCCCAGTGCAGGGACTAGCGAAACCTGGAGCAGCCGGGGCTGGGAGTCCATCGCTGCTGTGGAACCCATGGCGTGGGCTTGTTTTAGTGGTGTGCGATGGTCAGAGGGACATCACAGAAACCCTGCAGGACCGTGAAAGTAAGTGCGGCTGTTGTGAAAAGAGCCACAATAAATTGGATTCAACTTCACAGAGAGGAAACTGCTCTTATTCACTACTGAGTGATGAGCAAAGTGAATTTAGGCCTCTGAATATCATGGTGTGATTTATTAGTAATCACTTCCATAGTGTTTCTCATCTATAGATCTTAAGTGGCAATTAGTATGAAGGCGAGAAAGTATTATTCTTATTTTATTGAGGCACAAAGACATCAAATGACCTGCTGCAGGGCATTTCATGAGTCAGTGGTAGGGTTGGGCATAATGCCTGCTTCAAGGAGGATAATTTTTGTACGATCGGTTAGTGTCTGCTGGTGCCAATTGTGTATGTGATTTGGTTAATAATTGTGAACATGACTTGAAATTTTATGGAGTTGCTCACTGATTGTGGGTCGGAGCATTGCCAGGACTTGCTGACAGTAGCGGCTAATTCATGCTAATCTGTGGGCTTGGTATAGTTTAATCTTATTCATCTCGAGTAACGTGTTTCTCCTCCTAAATTCCAGTGACCGTTTCCATTGCTCTGGTTAACGAATAGATACCTGCATGTTTTAATGGGAAATACGAAAAACCCTTCAGCCCTTAACAGCTCTGCAGGTGGCCTAGCTTTTGTGGAAGTAGTCTGCAGCCTTCTAGAAGCACACAGCTTATATTGGAGCTGTTTTTCCTCCTCGTCCAATTAAGCCAGATAATTAAATCTCCAGTTTTAGTCATAGCCTGCATTTTTAATCCTGTAACTGAGCTCGGCCTGCCACAGGAAGTTCTCTGCATTTCTCAGCACAGCGGATCCCTGGTAAACATGGCATTAAATCCAGTCCCATGCTGGTTCTCCGTATTCATCTGTCTTTGCTTGGCCCAGTACTTTTACGCTGGGTGTTTCCTGTGCTGATGGTTATTTTATTTAAATGCCAGATGCACTGTGATTATACTTTTAGCTCAAAGTATAAGGAATTTTTTTTTAAGGGATAGATTCAGTAACATGTACTTGATGTTTGGAGTACAAGCACAAAGCATGTTTCGACTGAAGCTGCCTAGACCTAATTTGACAATCAAATAATAAGCTGGAGGCTTCGGGAGTGAAATGGCAACATCTCTTCAGCAATACTAATCACTTCCTCGCTTCTGCATTCGTCGCATGCCCTTTATTTGATAGGAGAAGCTTTTAAATCACCCCTTGCATCTTACCTGAAGGGTGTTTTGCAGTTGCTGAGTGTAGGTGCAGCGGGTGACGTGACAAGGCGCTGAACTGAAGAGCTTGCACCTCTGAGGAGCTTTCCACAGTGATGCTTAATGAACGTGATACGACGAGCAACGTTTGAAGGCGCTGCAAATAATCCTTCACTTCGGGAGTAAAGAAATTCCAGACTTCTCTTCCTATTTGAATGTATGCCTTGAACTCTGTGATGCAGCAATGGGGAAGAGCAAGGACTTTACTTTTTCCGTGTCCACACCTGTAGCATCTCCTTACAGATGTTGCTTTTGGAAGTAGATTTAAATAGCTCTTTACTAGCTTCATTTTCAGCTGAATTTGCTGCGTGAGAGGGGCAAAGCTGTACACAAGAGACCAGTTAAGAGGAGATGTGCAAAAAAACCCATACAATATTTGGATTGCTTTCTAACAGTTGAAAATGAAGGCTCAGATTCCTTAGTTCTTAGTCGAGCTCTTTGCTCAGGTCAAACTGAGGCCATGAATAAACTATGTTGGTAGGATTTTTCCACGTCTGTACGGGAGAGACAGCACTGTCAGGAGAGCACATTTTTGAGCAGCGGCGGTTCTTTGTCTTGCCTTGGGTTGTTGTGTGTAACCTCTCGTGTTTCTGTCGTTCCTGGAGCATCTAGGGACCCTGCCTGGTGTCACTGTTCGTTGTGCTGCCAAAGCACTTCCGTAGATGTGGCAAGCCTCACGTGAAGCCCGGGGGGGACCTGTCTGAGGGCTGGGACTGCTGACCAGTAACGCTGGGTCACCTCCACCTCCCACGTGACGCAGATCAGGATGGACATTTGTTAGACCGTGCTCATAACTTAAGCTAGATTCATACCATACGCAGAAGAAGAGATGATACCTGACATCATGGCCTTCTTACAGCATACAGCTAACCATTCAGCTTTTTTTTTTTGACATCGACCTGGCAGGAGCTGCAGTAGCTTGGCCCTTTGCGGTCAGTGCAATTCAAATCCCATTTCATGTGATCTAACACCAGGTTTGCTTTCTTGCTAAACAGTGGCTTGAATTGCAGGGTTAATTACGCTGTGGGCAAGCCCGTACAACTGCGGTTGGACCGTACGAAGTCAGCTCGGACATTTCAGCCTGCAACATAGGTGCGTCTGCGATCGCTGTCTCGTAGTGTTTTCAGCTCCCATGTACATCATCAGGGAGCCCTTTCGCCACGTCAATGTGACAACTGCTGTGATAGATGGGGCTTCTGTATGTTTATTAGGTCTCATTGATTACTGTCTGTTCTGAAGACAGATTATTAATTAGCACAATGGATTGCTAGAGTGGGAGTGTACGTCCCGTGTGGTGCTGGTATGGTCTGCTATCACATCTGGAAGAGATTCAACGAGGGATGCAGCTGTCAGCCGTGTAGTTAAGAATGAGGTAGGGTCAACAATGCAGAGCGAGACTTCTTGTCTTGTAAAGGAAAAAAAAGAGAGTTTAGAGCAAGGACAGAAGTACAAATAAGAAAGGAAAAACATCTTCCAGTTTTTAGGACATTGTTCCAAATGGGCAGTGCTGTTAAAGTAAGAGTTGGCTCCAGTGTTGTGTGTATTGGGAGAGAGCTTTCAAACAACTGCGTCGGTATCTCGTGCTGTTTCTTTCCAGTTTTCTTTTTTTTTTTTTTAAAGGAATGCTGTCTTCTCCCTCTCCACTTATTAACTGTTTTCTGGGAGGAAAAACCTCAGTGCAAATCAGTAGCTCAAAAAACCTCTGCCAAACCGTAACTTTTAGAGATTGGATGCTGGGGATTATTTTTTGCTTCCTACTTATGGTGATTTCAAGGCTTTTGCAAGCTGTGGGTACAGCTTGGTAATATCACGCTCCTCCAGAAGAGAGAAGCCCTGATGCCTGGTTATTCGAGGATACAGGGAGGAAAACACGTGGAAAGCCTTGTCTTTGCAGGTGCTGAAAACGGTGGGGGTCCTTGGCACCTCCATGGTGCCTCTCCCTGTGCCTCTTCGTAGCAGCCCTGTTCCAGGGGAGAAACATCTCCACATTTTCTGCAAGAGAAAGGCAGACCTGAAGCGTAGCTGGGACTAATGGGATCCTGAGCTGAACTTTGCAGCTTTGCTGTATGCCTGCGGCACAGTGACCGAGGCTCTGCTCTTCGTGGATGTGCCTGATTGCAGGGTGTGTCATTGATTTGTTCTGGACAGTGGCAGCTTCTCTGGCTTCACTGCAGTTTTTAAAAAGGGGGAGGTTGTGTTTTTCATTGTTGCAAAATGTGTTGACCGCTTCGTCACTAAATATCCTTCCTTTTTNTCCTTTTTTTTTTTTTTTTCTGGAGGAGAAGACTAATCCATTTTTTCTTTAATTCAGGCATTGTTACTTGCACGTCCTGATTTTACAGAATTAGAGCTAAAATTTAACTCTTCAAACAACTAAAATTCCACCATTTTAGTTATACGGGTGCTGTTCATATAATTTTAAAGAGAAAACGTAAGAATTTGAGCACGTCCCTGTAGTTGCTCAACGTTTGCCATTGTGGATAAAATTGGAGGGAGGAGGAGAAGCCAGACGGAGCCAGAGGATGATCAAAAGTCCGAAAGGTCTCAGTAGCCCCTGTGCCTGGGAGGGCTTAAAAATAGGACACGGATGTCAAAGTCCCTTTGGTGCTGTCAGATGTGCCATCCCCAGAGCTCAAAGGACTCCGGAGCTGCAGACAAAGCAGCCTGAACCTGGGAATGGTGTGGGTTGGGAGCAGTTTGTAACTACAAATTGTCACTTAATTTCCGTGTTGTTATTCCCATCCAATTAAAGTCATGGCCATTGAGCTAAAAGATGAGGCTATTTGATTGGATTTTGGGGGCCGTAATCGCTGCTGTGATGTTCCTGCCTGGAGGCAGGGACTGGCGAACAGATCTTTCCAGCAGGAGGATTATAGCTGAGGCGGGAGTGCTGGGTTTAAAGAAAGAAAAGTTTAAAGCTGTCATATAGTGGTTTCCACTCCGATGAAAAAGCAGAGGATTATAAAGCTTTTGTAGGGGGAAAAATAGCATTGTTAGAGGACTGACAATGGAAAAATCATTCTCTGGGAAAAACCCTCTTGGGACGTGCGTTATGAAAGGATTGCTCCCCACAAGTATGGGGTGAAGCGAGCTCTCAGAAGGCATTTCAGGCAGCTCGGAGGGGTGTATGCCTCCAAAATTTTGCTCCTGGGAGAGGTTTTTTTTGGCAGAATGGATTGCGGAGCTGCTCTGGGGATCATCCTCGCAGAGGCCTGGAGGTGTTTCTTGCCCCTGGAGGGCAAGGGGTGGCCTTGGATCTCTCCCCGCAGGGCTCCCCAGGACGAGGGACTTGCGGCAGGCAGGGAGAAGCAAGAAAATAAGATGGAGAATGTGGAAACTCAGAGGTGTTTGAAGAGCAAGAGAAGACAATGTCCTTCTCCCCACATTCCCTGATGTATTCAGTTGGAGAGGGACTCAGTGCTCACTTCAGGCCCTTTCTGCACTCCTGTGCAATTAACTTTGTGTGCTTTAAGGTGTTAGCCAAGTACCAGGGCACTCAGCTGAGGTGGGGAAGCTCCTTCATTTTCTTGCCCTGGTGGAGCCTTTTTGTGTGATTTACCCAGGATCAGTTGTGGCCTGATTTTTTGAAATCAATGATGATGAGATGTCTGAGTGACTTTTGCTTCTGTGCTCCTTTGGTTCCCTTTGGACAAGTAGCTCATGTTTGACACAGGGATGTTGTGGGGATCAAAACAAGAAGGAATGTCAGGGGCTCCAATGCTCCCTCATAAGGGCTGATGCGTTTAGTCATGGTAACTGTAAAGTATCTCCAAGTTGTGATTAAACTTGATTTCTGTGTGTGGTAGGATTTTAAAATACCACCTTTGTGAAAACAGCTTCCTTGTGGAGTGCGTGTGCCTCGGGAGATAAGGATTTAAGGATGCCTGTAGAGCATTGTGAACTTGAAGGGTAACTGCTGTAAGTATTAATTGTCACAGAAGGAAATGTTTTTTCACTAATTGGCAGAAATGGCTTTAATGAAATAAAGCTGGGTTGGACTACTGCATAGCACAGGCTAGGCTTAGTGATAACCCCCCAGCATAAACCACACACATACACATCTGCTTTGGAGATGCTGAAGTAGAAGTTGATGCCTTGCTCAGGTTTTTCAGTGCTAATTGAATTACCAGGGGTTTGTGGAAGGCTGCTGAGGAGCAACTGGGGCAGCATGGCTCGAGGACCTGAGCTGGCTGGCATCGCCAGGGTTGGCATTTTGGAGGAAGCCGAGTTGCTGGGAGCAGGCGTGCATGGGGATCCTGCCTGACCGACAGCCCTATCAACCCTGAGGGTGGTACGTGGTGTGCTTTGTGAAGGGCCCTCCGTATCCTCAGGGATTCACGTGGAATAGGTAAGGGAGCAGGTATAAAGAACCTGGAGGCTGCAGGAGCGGTCCAACCAATGCTCACCCGTCTTTGTGCTGCTGGTCAGGAAGCAGCAGCTCTGACCTGAGCAAACCTGGACCCTCTGCTTTGCTTCAGACAACCCCAGGTCTCGACCGGCGCTAAGCCAGAGAGGCTCCTCTAGCCAGGGATTTCTGCTATTAAACCGAGTGTGTATTTTTTCTTTGTATTCTGCTTTTAAAATCCAAAACTTTGGACAGAAACCTTATAGCGCGAGTCTGTTTCTCTGCGGACATTAGTCTGTTGAGACACTTGGCTGGAGCACAGAATGTTTGAATGTGTAGTAACTTGCTTTTTCATTTTATAAACCCTTATGTAAACACATTGTTTGGATTGTTGGGAGTGGGTTGTTTAACTTTTCTGTCTACAGTTTGAAAAACAACAAGAAAAAAAGCCTGAAAGGAAAAAAGAAACAAAACACTACTTACTTTCCTGGTGTGTCCCTGTAACACTTTCCAAATGTAAAAGCCTCTTAAGAGCAGGAATATTATTTATACTGCGTTTATGAAAAGACTGATCAAAGCAGCACAACTGTGCTCAGCTTTACTTAGCGTCAATGACTGCATTAATGTCAGGGTGCTTATTATTTTAGTGAATTCAAAAGTTGTGGGCTCTGCAAAGTGTAAAGCCAGCTAAGGCTCTAGTGCATGCTCAGTTTATATTGCATTATTTGCTGTGCTATCACAACCCGCTTTGTGCTCTGAGGGCCACACTTTTTTGCCTGCTGCTTGAAAAATCTACTTTTTGTTTGGGGATTGTCTTTTTTTTTCTTCCTCTTTTCCATCCCCCCCTTGCTGAAGGATGTTGGGAATTGGGCAGGTTTGACCTTGGTGCCTGAGTTCTGCTCCGCAGGGCAGTGCTGATCCCGGCTGTGTCCAGCCTAGCCGCCAGTGCTCCCTGCACACAGGTGGAAGGGGGTTAAGAGGCATTCGTGTGCCCTGACTCATCGTGCCCAGCTGCTACGGTCAGGCAGTTTTCTTGGCCACTAGCCACGCTGTGAAAAGGCCAAGCAAAAACAGACCCACGAGAAGCCCAAACACTCAACGGATAAGGTGAGGGTAATTTCTGGTGGTTCCCATACAAGCATGACACCTTATACTGAAGTTTTTTCATGCCATGCTTGTATAGAGGACAGAGTATGGGGAGAGGAGGATGCAGCAAGTGTGCAGGGATGGATAATTGAAAGGGTTAATACTAAAATAGTAGTACGCCAACAAACTGCGCGGCTACTTAGCGTCTGACTTTAAGGGGCTGATCAGATCAGATCCCAAAGCAGAAATCTCTCTAAAAAGCTTTACATGGGTTTTTATGAGTGCTATTGTCTCTCTTTCTGTATAAATGGTGGGGAAATGGCTTTTGTTTTGTCCTGTGAGCAGCGGCTATGAATGGAAGCTGGCAGCACAGCCCAGCTCTGAATATCGCTGGCGTGGGACAGCAGCCTTTTGACATGGCATAGTTCAGCATTTTGTTTTTGAGATTTCTCCTTTGTAACTGCTGGTCACGTTGGTGGTCAAAGCAATGCTGCTTTTAAAGCAGACAAAAGCAACTCCTATTCATTAGGCAAGTTTGAAATAGTTTTTTCCCACGTTCTCTGGACTTGGGCTGTGATTTCCCCTCCTCCGGATGGTCACGTTTCTCACTTTATGAATCAGGTACCATTTTTATACCTTCATTGGGTTACCAGGGAGGGTGTCCCCCCTTTAACTTTCTTTTGCTCAGTCATAGTTTGGCCTTACCACCTGCTTGGACATAAAGATGATGTGTGAGCCTGAAAATAAACAGTGATTGATTCTTTCGTAGACCCCTCTTGTCTCGAGAGCAGTTCAGTAAATGAGAGGAAACTCAGTTCTGCTCACTTCCTTCGGTCCTGCAACACAAAAACCCCTTAAATGTCTGTCCAGCAGCCTTAACCGGCAAGCCTGCTATCATTGCCATGGCTGTATTATTTGTATTCCAGCAGTGATGCTGTAACTGCAATTTTTAATTTACTGCACAGACTTCAAGGAAGTGTGCTGCGCTCAGTGCGTGCTTACTGTCTTTCACATACAGCTAAATCTCAATTAGCAGGGGTAATGAGAAGCTGGTTTGGATAAAGCTTGAAGCTGGGTGACAGAACGCGTGTAACCTGGGTGGTAGGAGCACAGTCTGTGCGTTACGTCTGTGCCTCTCCGCTGTGAGCACCGGCGTGCGCAGGCGGCTTCGGGCAGCGGTGGGCACGGCGTGTCTCCTGCCCACGGTCGGAGCTCAGTGCTGGCTGCCTTGCACAGCTCCCCTGCCCTTGGTACTGGCATTGGTGGGTTGCTTGCTCTCCTGCAATGGGATTAAAGGGCAGCCCTGGGCGTTGGGAGCTGTGGCTCCTGCTCCTGCTGCTCCTCAGGTGGTGCCAAGGATGTGGGAGCTGAATTTCAGGGGTGCTGGTTGTGACGCGGGGTGGAGCACGTCCAAAAGCAGGGCTTGGCCTCGGCAACTGCAGTTGGACACTTAGCAGTGAGCGTCCGAAGTGGCTCTGCTTTTCCATCTGTCTCCTCCTTGCACTGCTTTGGTGTGAGAGATTAGTTCCCTGTCGATGCTGTGAAGTCATGATTTGAATTAATTTACTCCAGGGTATTTCACTTTGAACTCATTTAGCGCTCTCTCTTGCGCGTATCGTTGACCAGCAGTGAGAAACCTCAGTGATGTGGGTGCCAAGGATGTGCTAGCAGACATTGAGGTGTGCGTAACAGGGTGCAATGGGATGAGCGGGGAGACCCTCGCCAGCTCCTAACTTCTGCTGAGTTTCCACCGCAGGCCTCACCGCTCGCCTGAGGATGAAATGCAGGGTCTGGCACACAAGTCCTCGGAGGTGGTTGACCCCTCTTGGAGGTGTCATCAGTGATACAGAGCAAGTGTTCAGCTGTAGCCATTGCTTCCGCAGGTTAAGGACCTCCTTTTTGAATCCTTTCTGGCTGGGTCAGTAAATGTACTAAGGAAATTAGTGAATTGAGTCGATTATTAAGTCAGTAAATCTAATAGGGATTCAGGGTCTGCCCTCCCTTCGCCAAGTTTGAGTAATGATGATTATATATGTGTTTAAACTGCCAAGTTAGGACTTGTATCCAGACTGCTGCTTCAGGCCTCGTGTCCTGGCTTTTAGCTTCTGGTCCAGATCCAAGACATTAGAATTAATGTATGTATATTGGCGAGGCTAAATAGACCTTAAAATATGGTAGATATTAGTGAGATATTGGTGTGTTCTGTTAACAGTTCTGTTTCATATGTATTCCTAGAGATCTCTATTCAGAGGTAAAATTTAATAAACTGGAGGAGGTAACAAGCTTTTGTGTGCGGCAAATGGCTTTTGTGACCCATTTTCAGAGAGAGCTGGAAGCTGACGCTGGGGGCTACTGGGCAGTGCTGCTGAGGCCCCATTGCTGTCTTCCTGTCCAAAGAACTGACTTAGGAGGTGAATAAGAAGAATGTATTGACTAAGTTTAAACGTGAAACTGAAATAGCACAAAATAGATGAATAAATTTGGTGCAATAGCTATTTTCTTTATAGGGGTTCAACTATTAGGTAAGTCAGCTCACTGTTGCTTTGCTGAAGGCAAGTCTGTCTAGGTGGTAAATTTGTCCTGAATCCCTCCAGGGCTTAAGTCTTTTTTTATTTTTTTTTTATTTTTTTATTTCTTAAATTGTGAAAGTAATCCCTCTTGCAAACTGAAGTTTGCCTGTGGCAACTCTTCTAACGCATCGACTTTGAGCATTGTCCAAATCTAATTAAATCAAAGAGTATTGATCAAATAATTGGCTTCCTGCTTTGGCTTTGTGTTCTCCTCACTTTAGCAAGGCGCTGCATCTCTTCCCTAGCGTCCGCTTATGTATTTAGGAGAAGCAGAGGAGGAAAGAAGAACTTGTGCCTCTCTTCCCTTGCAAAGAAAGTGGAAATGTTAGGGAGGTCTGGGGCCGTGTAGGGAAAAAAGATTGGGGAGTCAGGGTAACCTCTAACATAGGAGGATATGTTGGGATTTTCAAGGGGCAGGAACATCTGGAGAGCTGACAACATCTTTGTCTGCTGTTTGCCAACGCGTTTCTATAGGGCCCCTGCCAAAAACTTCCCCAAAGTTAGGGGCTTTAGTCAGAGTCGCTACAAGGAGGGCTTTGTGAGGACAGTGCTGCCTCTTGTCCCCTCTTGCCTTCTGGGAACATGGGCAGCTTAGGCCAGCTCTGTTTTTGGGAACAACGTCTTGCATGGAAAATGTCATAACTGTGTTAGCGGGGCAATCCTGCTCGATCAAATGAAACGCGAGGTTGGGAGCAACATGATGAGACAACAAATCTGGTATGGATCCAGTCCCACTGAGGTGATAAAAAGCTTTGTGTTTTACTGCATGTATTGTAGGTGTCTTATGTATATAAAGGATAGCTGCAAAATCCAGTAGGATGCAACAGGTTTAATCTTAATCAACCTTTTGCAGGTTGATAACCATTTTGTAGGATTTTTGACTATCCTATAACTTTGATTAGTATCTGTATCATTGTCCTGTATTAAATGCCAACCATTACATCCTCTAGTATCTTAAATTTAACAGCTACTCTGTTAAGCATCCCTAGACCCTGGACTTTGACCTGGCACCCATACTGACAGTAACCAAAACCAGGCCCCCAGCACTTCTCAGAACTGGCTCCATTAATATTCTATAGTGTGTGTTTCTAATATATGTCACATATGTGTGGGCGCTGTAGTATCTCAGTCATGTTTATGACCTCATCTCTGTCTAATGCATAAAACATATGGTGTTTGTATGGCATCCATATGAGTAGCGTTTATGCATGTGTATATATTTCTATATTTGATCCATGTGAGAGCAAATATCCCAGCCAAAAAAAAAAAAAGTTCACGGGAGATAAGTGCTACCATATTTCAGAGTAAAGGTTGCAGCAGGCTAATTTTAAGGTTTGCATGTAATGTATGAAGCTGTTAATAGTGCCTCGGCATCAAGATAGTACCAAATAAAGATGAGAGGATCAACAGGTACATGTCATGTGGTTTTGGTGTCCTTCTGGTTTTGTTTTTAATACTTCTGTCCTAATGCATGATGGTAAGGGGGCTGGAGGGGATCATCATCGTCATGGAAATGGGATGGTGATTAAGATGGATGTGGATCTTTTGTTTCCAGGGTGTGTGTGGCTGCTGAAGTGTTTGTTATTGTTGTGCTCGGTGGCAATTTGTTCAGATTATCGGCTGTGTGTGCGACTTTCATGAGTGTGGCAAATGGAGACAGTGTGGTGAGATGCTTCTCATCTGACTAAATGCCAGCAAATAGGATCCACGAGTTGGCTTTGTCTTTGAGTGCAAGGGCATCTAGGTAGGGTGTTTTGAGGGGGGAAGGAATATTTCTGTCTGCATTAAAGTTACTACTGTGACGAATTGCTTTAATTTTGGATGTAGGGGGAAAAAAAAGCCTCTTTGCTGCAGGCGGTTGGTGTTTAGGTGTTGAGGAATGGAAACTGGAAGCCCCTGGGGCAGTTGTTGCTGTGCTGGGGCCGATGGACCCAATCCTGGACAGGCTTGTGCCTCCTGGTGGCTGGTGGCCGTGTCCGAAAAAAGGCCACGCTCTTGGCTCGGCAAAGCTTCGCTCTGGGCTGCGGAGGAGCCCGTGCGGCCTGGAGCCATCACTGCGGCCTGGAGCCATCACTGCGCCCCGGAAGGGAAATGGCGGACTGCTGGGGCGGGCGGCAAAGCCTGCCCTTGGTGCGGAGGAAGCGGGGTGTTGGGATCCTGCTGCTGGCGTTTGGGGGTTTGTGTGGATTGGGACAGCCTTAGGGCTGCTCTAGGCTGTGGTGGGTGGCAGTGGCTGTTTTGGGAAGATTGAAAATAGCACTGCGTTCAAGTGCCCGTGGTGGAGTTGCTTGGCACACGCATTTACAGCTGATATTTCTCTGGCACTGCAAGTGGGCTAACGCCCTTCTGCATTGCTAGAGGAGCAGAAATGTCCTGCGACAGAGATGGGATCCGTCCCCCCAGCTTCTCCAACAAAGAAACTCTTGTCGCTAAACAAAAGGCTTTCTTAAGGAATATATAAATGTTCAGGCTCTGAATTTATGCTTCTCTACGTGGGTTGAGTCACTGCACTGGTTTTTAATAGAGCCTCTCCGGATTTATGCGGCTGCTGCTCAGATTCAACTGATCCAGTGCATGAAATAAGATGCAGTAGTTGTAGCAGGACAGCAGCAGCCTACTTTCAGGCAGGTGCTGGTTAAAATTGGTTTCTGGCTTTCTTGTGTGCAGGTAGCAGTTAGAAAATACGTTACGTAGCATCCTTGTTTCGTGTGCGTGTTGCTGCTTGTTATTTTTAAGCGGATCCAATACCTGCTATCTTGTTGGTTTAATTGAATTCAGTCTTACATGAGAACACGCTGACAAGTCCAATCAATACTTTCAGTGAAAGTTTAGCAAGGGGAGGGGAAGGAAATTAGGTGTACGGCATGTTATAAGCTGGTAATGGGGTGGTTGTGATGATGCGTAATGGGAATTTTTAGTGTCCCCCCGCCCCTGTTAGGACACATGTGTTATTTTCCCCGCAGCTGCTGTCAGATCATGTCCCAGGATTCGGAACCGTGGTTTCTAACACCTCGGGAATGGAAGGTGGTGGTTCCCTGCGGGGGAGTGGAGGGCTCCTGGTGGCCCCATGGGTGCTGCAGGAGGAGAGGAGCCTGGTTTGGAGGGGAGAGAGCGTGGCGCAGAGCGCTCGGATACGTGCCGGCTCTTCTCTGCCCTAAGTCAACCTGCAAATGGCAGCTGGAATGAAAGGGGAAAGGAAATTTCTTTTCCTGTGGTGCCTTTGATTTTTTTTTTCTTTTCTTTTTTTTTTTTTTTTTTAAGTAGCAAAGGCTTATCTGCCAAATAAACACGCTCTGTAAGAAGCAGGGATGGGCAGAAACTCTTGGAATTAAAATCTGTGAGGCTTGCAGTCTGCGTCTCTGGGCTTTGCATATCTTGCGGGGTTAGCAAAGTTTGCTTTGCTTGAGAGCCTATCTGCATCTACAAGGGAGGGTTTGCCTCTGGCTAGTAGGCCCTTTGCATTAAGTCAAACAACCCCCCTGTCCTGTAAAAGTTGTCCTGGAACAGCTGCATGGCTCTTTTGTAGTACAGCAACTATTTTTTACCTTCTTTGTTTTTTTACTTCAGCTTCTGTTTGTTTTCAGCATCTTCTCTTGTGTGTGTGTGTGTCTTCCATCCCCTCGTGCTTGCTCTCCCTGTTGAATATTCAAACTCTCAATCTGCACATGGGCTAAACCATATTATTGCTTTGAACTAACAAATAAAGTAAGTGAATTTCCACATTCGCTGTGGGAAAGGAAAATATTCAGTTTGAAATATAATTTGGAGCGTATAGGAAAATGCATCTGATAAACAGTTTCTGCTAATTCTATAGCTTTAGTACCAAGGCACCAGCTCTCTTATCGTCAAGAGTATTGCATGTAAGCTCTGTATTTTAATAGTAACTCAGTGTGGCTAATTAGTTTGCAGGCTCTTTGAAGAAGCCGATGCACTGACTAAATAAGCTCTTATTTTTTCAAAGCAACTAAAGGCACTCTTAATTTACAGAGCAGATAGTTGTAAAACTGCCTTCGGTTTGCGTGCTAGGAGCCAACGCAAAGCCCGAGCGCGCTGATATATGCTCAGTGCTTGCAGTCAAGTTTACTCCAGCACTGTCTGCTAGGGCTGGTGCTGGTGTGCTCGAGGGAGGTTTCTGGCTCCTTGGCACAGTAGCACAGCATAAATTTGTGCCACTGGGCTTGACGTGTCCGGGAGGAGCCCGTCGTGTAATGAATGCTCCCGCACCATTGAAGTTGGTGGTGGTATTACCAATCTCTTTGCTGTTTGCAGGCAGGTTCAATCCAATAATGAAGAGCAGCTTTGAGTTTCTAACCAGATGACATGGCTAATCCTGAAGCATGCATAAAGAGGCCATAGTTATTAGGAGATTTGTGGCTTTGAAAGTTCCGATTCCCTTAGTGCAGTTTGTTAATGGCAAGGATTTGGGGTAAGTGAATAATAGATGCAAATCATCAGAAGGTTTGCAGGGGATTTCTTGTGACGTGGGGCTGGTCTGCCTCATGCCAGAGCTGGAGAAATAACCTAAAAATAAAAGAAAAAAGTAAAATTGCAGCCCCGTGGGCCCCATCAGCACGTCTATGCTTCATTATCCTGGGGCGGGGAAGCCTGTTGCGTGCTTCTTCTCCATGCTGTGCAAGGCGCGCGGGCTCTGCTTTGCTCCTGGAGGTGTTTTCCATGCCTTGGCCAAAAGGCCCCAGTTTTGGAGGGGTGCTTTGTAGCTGGCAGAGCGCTTACAGCAGGCTGGGAAATCTGTGTTAACGACAGCAACTTCACTGTGTCAGTTGACAAGTTAAAATCATCTGCAAGCACTAATCCGTTGACCCTCCGAGGAGGGCACGTCTCCGTCTTGTGTTGCAAAACGGAGTGAAAGTTAGGAAATGTTTAGGGCAGCTGCCGTGCGTGTTCGTTAATTCTTCTCCCTTTTGGCCTCGTCCAAACTCGCTGCGGTGAAAACAGAAAGTGAGGGTGTAATTAGAAGCTGATTTTTAACGCGAGCATCCAAGGAAAGAGGCAGGCACGCTGCAGACAGGCACACAGATGTCTGGCATCGCCCAGCTCCTGCCTCTGCACCCTCTTTTGCTGCAGGCTCCTGGCTGTGGCTCCGGGAGAGGAAGGGCTCGGTGCCGCAGGGGGAAGCTGCTGAGCCCGAGGGAGCTGCCTGGTGGCCGGGGACCTGTCTCAGCAAGCGGAGGAAACACGGCTCGGCAGCCCCATCGGCAGGGATGAAAGCCATTCATCCCCAGGATTTACTGCGTGCACAGCCTGTTGTCATGGCCAAGAACAAAGTAGCGATGTTAAATAGCTAAATAAACCAGCTGTCCCTGCAGGCGATGGGCCTCAAAAGAAAAAAATGTCCTTTGCAAGAGTGGCCGCAAATTAAGTGAAGCGTCGATGGCCTCGTGGGCTGGGGGGAGCATACTCTGTCACATGCAGTCCATGTGTGTGTGTTTGTGTGAGTTCACGCTCTTTTTTTTCCCTTTTTTAAAGTTTTTTAGTATCTAGTCGGATCATACTTTCAGACTTTTGCCCTGCACCGACAGAGGGTTAGGGTTTCCTTTTTCTGGCTTTATTAGAGAGCTGAATTTCTCACCTAAAATACATGCTTCTGGCTTTGTGAGCTTCGTGGTCAAATCAGAAGATGTGAGGATGCTGAATGCCAGGCACTGCCCCCCCTTGGTAAGAAGGCAGCAGCTGATGAAGTAGCCACCACTTCCAATATTATGACAAATCCTGGAAAACACCTAAAACTGAGTGGTCTTCTGGAGGCGAATAGCCCTTGTTGCCAAAATTGGCCCCTGCAAGTAACTGAGAGTCGTGAATTTGTTCCTTCCATATCTGCCCCCAGCCAGCGTGGGGTTATATGAAGCCTGGCTTCTCCCTGTTCAGAGGGATCTTCTCAGGAGCTCAAGTGAGCTTGCGAAAGCCTTGGAAATAAGTCTCTTCTGCCCCAGCATCCCCGCTGTAAAATAGACTTGATTAAATTCTCTGGCTCTCCCTTTCATTGCTCGCAGACATCCAAAACCTTCGCTTCTCAGTGGGAAGAGGTACTTTGGGAATTACAGCTAATGTTGAAACCTAAAGAATGTCGTTTGCCAAAACAATGTTGCAGGATTTTTTTTTTTTTTTTTT
>VXAA01000605.1:446056-529828 GCA_013399115.1 Anseranas semipalmata
TTTTTTTTCTCCTCCCTTTTGGGCATTTGTGATAATTTCTGCATAGGGAAAAATAGGAAGTTTTATCCGAAAGGGGTGACCTCACAGCACTGGAATAGCCAGTGTTTGAATGGGGATGGAGGTGAAGGGCTCCCCACATCTCAGCAGCTCTGGGATGGGGAGGAGAGAGAGGCGGCAAGGGCTGCGTTCGGGGCAGGGATCTTGTGCACAGCAGATCTTGAGTACAAACCAGTTCTCTCAGGTTAAATCTACTCCCAGCTGTCTAATGAGAATGGAAACCAGGAGCTGTATTTGCAGGGAGGAAGAGGGGAAGGTGTGGGCAGGATGCTTAGAAAGATGTAGAAAGCAGTTGTTTTAGAGGGAGTGTGATGCTAAAGGAGCATGGAGGAAAGGTGGAGAGCCCTGGAAATAGGGCAGTGAGGTGTGAAATACAGCAGCAAGATCTGGACACTCAGGGTGAAGTGGGAGAAGAGCTACGATCTGTGTGAACTTTGTACGTGTGTGTGGGTGACACGTGGATGAAAAGCCATCCTCCCCTTCCTTGTTTCTTAATGCGAGGCGTGTGCGCTTTTCAGTTTGGTGATTTGCTTCGTGTTTTGCAAATGTGAACTTGTTTGGGGTTCCTGATCTGGAGCAAGTCTTCCACCTTGGGAGGAGCACGGCAGAAAAGGAAGGTCACTACCATGCAAGAATGAAGATTTTAAAAATAAACAACACTCAATGAAAATTGATCTGCAATAAAGTAAAATCTTTATTTTGACATATTCTCTTATTTTGACAGTCAAAGTTCCAGTGCCTCTTCATTACCGTTTCTGAGATTTGTTTTCTAATTCAGAAGTATTGTTTCAAAAAAAGTAAATAAATAAAAAGGCTGAATATCTGAACTAATGATGAAAAGCTGCCTTTCTGCAATTAACAGTAGCAGTGCAAACACTTTGAGCTCTGCTCTGTAACTTACTGCAAGTACTGCAAAAAGTAAGCAAGGATTTATTTGTATTCCAGTGTGTGTGCTTGGCCTGCTCTGCAAACAGGTCTTGTCTGGTTGGGACCTCGTGCTTCTCGTGAAGCAGAAAATCACGCATGGACCTAATTAGACGATAGCCCTGGTCTTTGCAAACTTCCCTTGGATGAATACATTGGAGAATACTCTTGTAATGGTTAGAGGTGTGGAGCAATTAGCCAGTGTCTATGCTAGGCAGTATGTAGCCCAAAAAGCATTGGGTCTGTAGGATGAAACTGTTGTGCTAGAGCTGACCTCCACACTGTGGTGGTTTTTGGGGTTGCTTGGGGTGAGCTCTAGTGCACTCCCATGGGCTGGATGCTGATGGGCATCAGCTGGAGCAAACGGCGCAGCAGCGAGAGCACAAGGAGTGTGCTCCTGGCATGCGTCTGCCACTTGAATTTCACCCGAGAAGAACCTGGCTGGAGCTTGGAGACTGCCTGGCTCTGCAAACCAGAGCACAGGAACAGGGAATGTGAGATTTGCTTCAGAAGTGTATTCTTGGTATGTGCTGAAGTGCTGCAGGAGAGAAACCCTATTGATAGCAGCCCTTGATCATGGGGGCCAAGGAGGGCATGGCCCTCTCTGGGCTGCAACAGGAGGCTGGGTTTGTGCCTTCTTGCTGAAAGTGTTAAATTGCTCAGTTTTCTCGTAACTGGAAATGATGTTTGTGAACAAGGCTGTGTGTCCAGCTAAAAGTCCATTTGCAGTAGAGCTGTGAATTAACAAATTGGAGCGTTCAGTGGCATGATGGTTGGACTGCTTGTACTCTCTGCTGCCAAGCAAGGAACAAATAGAATTTGTCAGCTTAATCCTCGTTATTCCGTCTCTAGGACCCAAACCCAAAAAGCACTGTGCAATTCTGTCTCCTGGGACTTTTAGGTGCAATTGTGGGAGTTGCATGCTTAGTAGGATCAGCTCCTTTGTAAAGCTCGAGTCCAAAAATCTCTGCAGTCTAAATGCAACATCACTCATCTGTTCTGCTAACAGAGCAAATAGATCTGCAAATCCCAGAGGGTTTTGTGTTGTTCACTGGGGACAGATGACTGCAACTGAATGATCTGTTAAGGTTTAGGATGTCTGTCAGAGCTCAGGGGGTGTTTCTAGGTGTGGAGGGGCTGCGCAGCTCCTCAAGTGGTCCTCTTCAGATGTCTGTGCTGGGAGGGGGAGAGGTTCAGCGTGGCCATTTGTGTCCTTCATCCACATGCTGATTGTTCTGGAGGTCCCTGCTCTGCTCATCATTCTCCAAAAGCCCCGGTTGTGCTTCTGAGCGGGTCAAAAACACATTTTTGCTCCGCTGCCAGCATAATCACAATGATTTAATCTCTCCCCGTTCCGCACCTGCAATGGGGATGCGATTTAGCTGGGCTTTGCTGTCTGCAGGGAGAATGCCTGGCCTTTTAATTTTTAGAAACCGAAGGTATTCGGCTGCTCAGCCGGAGCAAGCCAGTACTACCAGGAGCCCCCTTCATGCAGGCTGCAGCCGCCCTCACCAGCAGCACCCCTGGCCCCCACCAGCCGCTCACTTTCCTGCCCCGGCCTGCACAGGAGCGCGTGCTGCTGGGGGCCGGATCGGGTTGGGTTAAAGCTCCTTGTCTGGAGGTGTGAGGTTCTGGGGTCTTTGCTTTTGGCTGGGTTAATTTAAAGCTGGATCAGTTCCCTCGTCGGGTTCATTTGTACGCTTGCTCAAATGGTTGTGCTGGCAGCCAAACAGGGTATGGGGTGGGAGGAAAGCTGCGATGTTTGGTGTTGGCTGGTTGCGGATTTAAGGCGTTCGTGAAACTGTAATACCGTGGCTTTGCTGCCCTAGATCTTGCAGTAACTCTGTGGGGTGAGGCATGTTGTTGGCCCTGGTTTTTTTCGCAGAAAGACTTGCATGGAGTGCTGCAAGGGATCTGTAGAGCAGCAGGGCGAGAGGAATTGAGTTGTCCCAAATTCAAAGCCACATCACTGCATCGATTCCGGCCAGAGTGAGGTGTCTCACCAGCCTTTAGTCACGGGCCTGTGTCGCAAGGCTGAACTGAAGCTTTTCCTCCAGCGAAAGCCGCAAGTAGGCAGCGAGTCTGCGAAAACACGGCAGAGATCCTCTGCTCCCTCTTTGCCTCTTCTGAGAGCTGGGGGTTGCACGGTGAGCCTGGGCAAAGCGGTCGCGCCTGGGCCCTGCCAGCCTCGCCAGAGGTGTACGTGCACAGGGGCTCTTACAGGCTTCAGCGCTGGAGCCTCTGTTCCTGTTGATCTTAAATTCTTGCTGCTTTGGTGTCTCCGCTGAACAGCGAAGAGCAGGCCTTGCCCCGTGTGTTCGCTGATACCGTTGCTTCTCTGAGTTTGTGGTGTTGCGGTGTGCGGCCTGACGGCAGCCAGCCTGCAGGCAGCTCGAACGTCTCCGAGGCGAGCATGGACGCAGCGTGATGCTCATGGCTACCAGCAGTCTGAATCCAGAGGAAGCATTGGGTCTAATCAGAACCAAAATTGCTTGTGCTGGCTTATAAAATGCCACAGAAAAATACCTTTAAATTTAACTTCCAAATTAGATTTCCTTCAAGGTTTCAGTAGGTCTAGTTGCATTCCTTGCTATAAATTTAATGGTGAAAACTATGCCACAGACAAAGTGGGGGAAAAAAAAAAACTGGATTCAGAGTTTTGCTCTCCAGAAAGCCAATACTTTGGCTATATTGAGGAGAAAAAAAAAAAAACAAAAAAACAGCATACCTTAGGGAGCTGCAGCTCGGGTGAGGCTCTGGGAGGTGCTGCCTAACCCTGGCCACAAGCCGAGGGCTGGGAGCTGCTTGTCCTCCAAAGGGAGGTGGGAGCCCTGCGGTGCACCCCGGGCTGTTTGAACGCACTGCCTGGATGTTTTTATGTCTCGGCTCCGTGACTGACTCTTCCCATGCCGTTTCTGCCTTTCCCCCTGCTTATTAAGGCAGGCAGAGAACATCGCGTCCCTCATGTGTGCCATCGCCCGCAGAGCCCGGGACAGGACAGGGCTTGTCGGCGGTGAGACGCTGGCTCGAGCGCTGCCTGCCTCCCTCCCGGCTCACCATAGCTGCGTGCCTGCAAGAGTGTGTTAAAATAGCCGGGTTTACCACCGCCGTCAGTTTCTCCTGAGGTGAGTTGTGGCCGGGGGCAGGGGAGGGCCGGCAGCGGGCGGTCCCGGTCCCCTCAGCCCCCAGGGGATGTGCCCCAGTCCCAGCGTGAGGCCTCTGGCAGGCTCGGCTGCAGCAAGGTTTGCCTGGGCTTTTGGAGCTCGGTCATCGGCGTTGACTGCGTGCGTCAATGCAGACTTGAATCCTGCCCAAAGATATGGAAGTCTTTTAAAAGTGTCCCCTGGTGTTTGCCAAAATCTGCCCTCAACGGGCTGGGTTTTCTCGCATGGTGACAGCAGCAAGGTGAGGGTTTCACGGGGAGCCGCTTGCCCTTCGATCAGTCACTATCATTAGTCATTAGTTTGCCCTGACTCACCTGAAAAGCAAGTTAGCTCGTTTGCCTGTGTCATGGAGAGATGGTCTGTTAATTTTAGCTTTTAAATCCCCCTTGGGGCTGGAGGCTTCAGTTCTGCAAGGATCCACTCTGCCCTTCATCCTTCCAGCCTGGAGAAGATTGGGTTTCAAGATGTTTTACCATGCCAGAGTCTTTCAGAGGAGAGCATAAAAGTTAGCAGTCTGTCTGTCCTGCTAAGGACGTTGCGGGTCCCCAGGCGGGGGCTCTGAAAGCGGTCGGCTCGGCTGAAGTTCCTCCTCTGGTGAGCTGTGCTGCGGGCTGGCCGGTGGGATGTCAGTGATGCTCTGTGGATCTCATTTCCACTGTATTTTCTGATCTATCGGGATGAAAGGTTCTGTAGAAATGTTAAATAGTATTATTAGTGTAAAATAAATATACTTCTTCAGCATTTCTGGTCTTAAAGTGGATCCAGATGTTTTCTTACGGCTGCTAGACCTGCTTTGTTTCTCCAATAGTTCAGAGCAACTCTCTATGTTTGCCCAAGTGAGATGGGATGTGACAGTGTGTCGCAGCATGCTCTTGTCAAATCTGTAAACCTTTATATTTGCACACACACACTCGTATGTATAAAAATGAAGAAATGACTCGCTTTACCCTAAAATACCATTTCCGAGTCACTTCATACACGTGCAAAGGAACTTGGAATAAACTCAGCTAGCTTATCAGTTTATGCGATTGCAGCGATCGGATCAGCTCAGAGTAGGGGAGAAGCGGGGTTTGGCTGTGTAACTCGACATAGTCTCCGAAGGAAGCAGATATCTCTTAGTAGCTGAAATGGAAGAGGAGCAGTAAGTGTCCCTTGATACCAGCCACCAGTTGCATTTTCTAACCTGTGGTTGAGCTCTGCCAGAGGGAAATTACAGCGCTGCTTAAAGTGTGAAATGATTTTTCCCTAGTTTTCAAGATTATTAACATTTTCATGATTTCTGTCCTGCAGAGAAGAACAAGTCTGCCCTGCTGCTTAAGTGTGGCATTTTATACAGGCTGAGGTTTTAGCAGAGATGGGGCCAGACTGGGATGAAAGCAGCAGAAGCAGCTGGGTGGCCATTCCTTCTGTGTATGTGTGTGTGTATATCTATATATTTTTTTTTCCTCCAAAAGTGTACCCAGCCTGTCCTGTGACTGTCCTGAACAGGCATTTTTGCCACTGTTGTCATTGTTGCAGCAGGCACGGAGCTTCTCCTTGTCTCACCCCGCAGAGCTGTGGCACTCCTGCCCTGGGCACCGGTTATCGCGTGGGGCTTGAGATCTCAGCGTGGAGACAACTGATGACAATTGATGTATTATCAGCTCTTGCATTCTTAAAATCTGGGATGATAGGATTTGTTACAGGTAGTCTGCCGCTGGCACTAGGAGTAGCTGCCCAGGGTTTTTCGCTAGCGTAGGTGATGCGGGGCTTTCTTCAAGTCCTAACTCCATCCCCTACCAACCAAAACAGGGAAGAGGAAGCTAAAAATCTGTTGTGATTTACAGTCCATTTTCAACAAATTGGATCAATGGAAGCAGCATTATAGAGATTTTTGCTCCATGCACCTTCTCCATCTAAGCTGAAGACCACATTCAAAGTCGCCAAGAACTTGCAGGCAGCAGCTGATGCCCTGTGCCGAGAGCCACGTACGCATAGCAGCGTGTCAGCTCTGATCCTGCTCTGCCTAAAACCTCCTCGGTGCATTGATTGTTAAAATCTCCCTGGATGCTCTGCAGGGACCAAATCTAAAAAAAGGCACGTCTGCCTTGTGCACGTTAAGCCCCTTGAGAAGTGGAATTTGGGGTCCTGTCTAGCTCTTGCGGTTTTCTGCAGTCTAGAGGCTGTATAGGTACATTTTATTGAATCTCTCTCTTTATTCCCTTCTGGCACAGGATGCTCCTGGATTGATGGAAAGTAATTAAAAATCTGCAGGTTCTCACTTGTTTAATACAGCCTTTCCTGTCTTTTGTCCTGTGCTGAGAGCCTGCTGTGCTTCCGTGGGGTTTTCTGGTTTCTTTCTTAAATAGGGAAAGAAATGGCAAAGGAAAAGGAAGCCAGCTAAGTAGGCAGCATGTACTCAGCAGAACTTAAAAGTGGCTCAGGCTCCTTGGTTAGCAGCCCTGCCTAGGGAGGGAGGGCGATACAGAAAATGACCGCAAATTCTTGGTATATTAGTTCCCTGTCTTGTAATATGAGTACGGTGTTACACCAGTGCTGGTTTTCCAACGCGAGATGCCTGGTCTTTGGTTTGGAACAAGGTCTGGGGTAATGATGCCACTTATTGCATCACTGGTACCTGTCCTTGCAGCAGCTGGGTTTACCCTGTCCGGAAATACTGGACCTCGTCTGGTGTATGTGATCCCTTACTGCCACTCAAAGGGAATTGCTCCCTGACCCGGGGAAGACATTTCTTTTTCTTCGTGGAAATGTATTGTGTGCTTTGAACTGCCGAGAAGCACTCAAGAAGACATAAAACCGTGAGTTACTACAGGCTGCATGCCTGGAACATGTAGGCCATCTCGACATATGGAGTAAATCAGCACGGCCCTGCTGACTTCAGCGCAGCTGCATCCATTACCGCTCGCTGTGAGCCCTGCTCCAAACTGTAGGCATGAGTTTCTGTGGACAGTGGACAGAGGGGAAGAAAAACCCTTCTTTCTTCCCTTTCTGTAACTTTACGTTTTATGAACAGAATAAATGTGCTACAAGTGGAGGTGAAACAGTAAATTATTTTTTTTTTCTCTGTAATATTACTTTCTTCGGGACATACGCTAAGTTCCCCCTTGTTCCACTTGGTTCCTAAACCAGGTAGTTGATTAATGCACGCACTTGGTTACTGGCACCCAAAAATACGGCAGCGATTAGTTCAGAGATAGCGATCGGTGTTTTAAAAAATCCCCATGTCGGTGCACCTGCACAAAAACAAGTCCGGCTGAACCGACTCTGCCCAAACCAGGCTGGGCTACTGGAAGAGGAGCTGCTTTTCTCTCTCTGTGTGCCAGGAGCAGCAGTGCTATCAGGCGTATGTGTGATGGATCAGAGTGCGGTGGTGTTGCTGCAAGCAAAAGTCATGAATTTTAATCAACTTTACTGGCTGCCTTGAAATTTGAGTTGAAAGATAAATGTGAAAAACAGGCAGCCCGTATTGTTTCTGGAACAAAACGGCCCCTCTTCTGTTGATTAAAAGAATTTTTCTTTTTAACTTGGTAATCAAAACGACTTCCGTCTTAGTTCTGGAATTTTTTTTTAGGCGAACCCTTCAGGTCCCGCCTGCCCTGGCCGCCTTGCTGAGCCGTGTGTCACCTTGTGGCCACCCAGACGGCTGACCCGGCTGCTGGCTTTGCAGCTGTCTGCTTTGAGATGGTTTGAAGAAAGATGGGTTTGGGATTTTATTGGGATAATATATATATATATATATTTTTTTTTTAATAAAAGACTTGCCTGAGTGGATTGTCCAGGGAGCGGAGGTCCGGTCTATATTCCTTAGGGAAATCTGGCACAGGCAACCTACTTATCCTTCAAATCTCTCGCTCCGGGGCTGTTTTTAAGGTTATGTAGTTGCCATATTCATTTGGGCATCAGACTTCCTAATTAAATACAAGCAATTTGAATGGCGATGTTGTCTGGGGGGGACATGTAAGCTTTGGGAAGGAGTGGACTGAAACTAGCAGCTAATGTCTGTGGACAAAAACACACCCATGCTGTGTTATTTTCAGCCACTGCCAGGCTGGTCCAGATTACTTTGAGTAATTGAGAGAGCTTTCTTCACCCGTCTGTGAAGAAGTTTGCTTCAGGGGTTATCATAGCTGCTTTTCCTGTTTTGCCATAAGTCACCTCTACGCAGGAATAACTTTGAAGGGTTGTACTTAAGGCCAAACAACTTTTAAGAAAGGGAAGGGGGAAAATCAGCCCACAAGAAGTGGGTAGGGGGAAAAAAAAAAAAAAAGGGGGAAGACTCCCGAGTCTCTCCTTCTTTCTCGGCCGCAAGTGCTGTGTTATTTTCTCCCAGGACCTTTTATGGTTTAACTCCACACCTCGTTTCTCATCTCCTCTGGTAGCTGTAGGCTCACCAACTGCTCCGTGTTAGTGGAAAGTTTATTGNGGTCCCGCCTGCCCTGGCCGCCTTGCTGAGCCGTGTGTCACCTCGTGGCCACCCAGACGGCTGACCCGGCTGCTGGCTTTGCAGCTGTCTGCTTTGAGATGGTTTGAAGAAAGATGGGTTTGGGATTTTATTGGGATAATATATATATATATATATTTTTTTTTTAATAAAAGACTTGCCTGAGTGGATTGTCCAGGGAGCGGAGGTCCGGTCTATATTCCTTAGGGAAATCTGGCACAGGCAACCTACTTATCCTTCAAATCTCTCGCTCCGGGGCTGTTTTTAAGGTTATGTAGTTGCCATATTCATTTGGGCATCAGACTTCCTAATTAAATACAAGCAATTTGAATGGCGATGTTGTCTGGGGGGGACATGTAAGCTTTGGGAAGGAGTGGACTGAAACTAGCAGCTAATGTCTGTGGACAAAAACACACCCATGCTGTGTTATTTTCAGCCACTGCCAGGCTGGTCCAGATTACTTTGAGTAATTGAGAGAGCTTTCTTCACCCGTCTGTGAAGAAGTTTGCTTCAGGGGTTATCATAGCTGCTTTTCCTGTTTTGCCATAAGTCACCTCTACGCAGGAATAACTTTGAAGGGTTGTACTTAAGGCCAAACAACTTTTAAGAAAGGGAAGGGGGAAAATCAGCCCACAAGAAGTGGGTAGGGGGAAAAAAAAAAAAAGGGGGAAGACTCCCGAGTCTCTCCTTCTTTCTCGGCCGCAAGTGCTGTGTTATTTTCTCCCAGGACCTTTTATGGTTTAACTCCACACCTCGTTTCTCATCTCCTCTGGTAGCTGTAGGCTCACCAACTGCTCCGTGTTAGTGGAAAGTTTATTGCAGCTGCAGCAGAGGATTATTTGATGCTCTGGGAAATTCTTGCCGCTTTCACTGTCGAGAAAGGCAATAGAGTTTTGGGGTCTAAATTAATGTGAAAGGGCACATACAAACCTGTTAAATACGAATTCCAGCTTGTTTGTACTCCTGGTTGGTTACGCCCTTGGCTGAAAACCCAAATATTTCAAGAATTTGGGTTGAGGTACATGCTTTCCCAAAAGAGGCATGAAGTTAGATTCCCCTTTTGCATCAATGGGTGCAGTTTCTTTAAGGTCACCGACTATTTGCTTGAAGCAGAAACATCAACTCCTCCAAGGCATGGCATGTTCAAAGACCTTGGGAGGGGAGGCGATGCTGGGCTCTAATATGGGGACGTGGTGGCTGCTCCTCGCGCAGCTGAGGTGGCTTAGCTCTTGCTGTGACTGGAGTGCTCTTGCTGTAAAGGAAGCCCACCTTATTTCCATCTCTCTTTATGGGAGCCGGGATGCCGTACAGTGCCGTGTGTTGCTGTACCGAGGCCGTTGGCTCTACGCCTGCTCACCCCGGTGGCTGATTTTTAACCCCGAGGCCTTCAAAGCGCGTATGTACGCCGAAGCGGAAGATTAGCTTCGCTAAGGAGGCTCATTTCAGATGCAAACGCCCTATGGGCTGCTGCATGAAGGAAGCCTGCCTGCTTTTTAATTTTTTAAAATGTATTTATTTACATTAATCCCCTCACTGGAACTGCTCTGTGCTTTGCTTTGCTCGCTCCACCTCTCCATGTTGCTGTGCCATGGATCTGGGCGAGCAGCTGGCGGGGCGGAGGGCTGCCCGAGCATTGCAGGGCGCGTTGCGGTGTTGGGGTGGGATGCGGGCGCCGCGGGGCGAGCTGTCGCTGATCCCCGTGCACTCCTTTCCTTGCAGTTACCTGGCCGAGCAGTGCTGGAATGGCGGCTTCGTCTACCTGATCATGTTGCGCCGCATCAAGCGCAAAGCCCCTCTTCCTCCGTCCAACGGCAACAACAGCAACAGCTGTGACCCCAAAGCCAAGCCCAGCCCCGAACCCGTTGACAGAACTGCTCAAAATGGGAAAAGGACCAGGAAGTTTGGGGTCATCACCAGGACGCCGGGCAGCAAGGAGAGCAAAGAAAAGCCGGGCTCGGAGCACGGGAACGGGCACTGCACCCCGATGGAGGTGGAGGTCGCTCAGCCGGAGCCCCCCGAAGCAGAAAGCAAGGTGGAGGAGCAGTTCCGCAGCACGGGGGGACAGTGCCGGTCCCGGCTGTCGGACGGCACTGTGCCGGACATCGGCGACCAGCCTGCCCAGGTAGGTTCGCTTTGGGTTTTTCTGGAGGAGCAAGCGGCAGGTGTACGAATGAATTAAGGGAATTTCAGTGCACTGTCCTCTGTGTGACAACCCAAGCTGTTGGGGCGTTGGGCTGCAGGTACAGGGTATGAAACCTAGGGGGGGCAGGAGGATTTGAGAATTAGATGCTAATTATGAGGAAGCTTTGTCATGTTCTATCTGTGAAGAAGGGGAAGATCCTTATTTCTCAGACTTGTCAGCATTGGCTTCAGGATTTCTTTTACTGGAACAACAAAAAGTAACGACCTTACGGCAGCGGGGCAGGAGGTGTCAGTGGGAGATGGTCATTTTGACCTATGGGGCTTCGTGTCTGAGCTTAACGGGACCTTAAAGCTTCTGTTAAAACTGGAATTGAAATTCCCCTTTTTTGAAGGGAAAGGGAGTCAACACCAGACTATGGTGCAATTATTTGTGTTACAAAACTTGTTTGAACGGTGCTTGGGGACCACATGGAAGTTATTGTGAGTTTTGCTGTGAGTTGATGAGACGGACAATTTGTTAATGTTTGGGATGACAGTGGGCTTGGGGCTTTCATTGCTTCTCTCTTCATCCCAATGGAGATCTTGGGCTTTGCCTGGCTAGAATTGCTGCATTGCTGGGTGGAGAAAAATAACCCAAGCCTTGATCAGGTTTCAGTATGCATCTATCACCAGAAGAGCTGTCTGCCAATCTTTCCAGAGACACTGATAATATAAACAGATGAACGCTGCTGTATTAGGCTTGGGGCTTGCTGCAGCAGCTGCTTTTGGTTTTAAGACTTCAAAGCTGGTAACGTAGTGGTGTGAGTGGACATCTCATCACGAATGTCTGTTGAGGGGAGCATTGATTTAAATGTGTCCTCTGAATTAGTGCTCCCCAATACTAGTGCAGTGGTGGTTGCTAGCTTAAACTAACTTAAAATACATTGAAGGGGATAAATCCAATTTTAAAAAGTGCTGGTCTTAAAGAAATGTAATTGAGAAAACCTGTTCTTCCCATCAGTGAGACACGTTTGATTTCATGGTGCAACAGGGAGGGGAAGGTGTTTGTGTACGTTTTTTGAAAGCCTCATAATTGCAGTCTGCAAAACCTTTCTGAAAGAAAACATTAAAAGTTCATAAGTAAATCCAGTCCTTCAGTATTTTGAAGGCTCTGGTCCATATCAAAACTTCCTGAATCTGTTCTGAAGATGTCTAATTAAACACATGTTGTAAATGAAGATGATCAGAGTTTGTTTTGAGGAAGTCAAAAGCCTATATATATAAACTCTTCATCTAGAGCCATTTCATGCTAGTGTGTTACCTTGATGTTTTGAGTCATCTTGGTCCGAGAAGTAAATTATTAAATTCAGAACATACATGTGTCAATGTGAGCAATAAATGAGTTTTTAATGCAAAGCACATACAAGGTGGCGTTGTAAAATCTAAAAGCTTAGTTGAGTCACTGGAAATGTAAGAGCTATAATCTGTTCAGTTGTGCTGTGTCTGTCATGGAGCCTGTTGGGAGGCACAGTCATTTAGTAAAATTGATTCTCTCTCTTTCTGTCTCTTAATTCCCCCCCTTAATGTTTTGCTTAGAGATATGACCTCTGTATGTGTCAGTATTAATTACATTTCCCTGACATCTGAATGTGGAGAAATGTGAATAGCTGGGGACGGAATAGCATGCCTTGGTCTTACTTTGCTTTTTAAAAACAAGGGGACCTTACAGATGCCCATCACTTTAACATCTGTGGGGGAGCTGCTATCATAGGAATCGGTGGTTAATTCAGATTCTTAAGAAATGGTGAATAGAGACAGTGACTAAATTTTTCAAAACTATTTGAGTTCCATTAAAAGAAAACAAAACAAACTAAAACACAGAAACAATCAAAAAAAACACAAGGGATAAGGGCACTCGGGAGCCTCAAGTGTCACTTAAAGCTCCGTTTCCAAAGCATGACCTGGCCCTCAGGCATGTGAGATCCAGTCGCGTCAGGGGCCTTTTGAGAACAGCATCCAGCCCCGAGTGTCAGAAGTTGCAGCCTCCTTCCAGGGCTCAAAGCTCGAGCCAAACCTTTCACAGCCGCGGGATGACTTATCTCCTCCTGGACGGGGACAGGGTGCGTTGGCAGGGCACCCTCTCTGCGGGGAAAACTGCTCCATCCCCGCTGCCTGCGCGGAGCTCGCCATCTCCTCCATGCATTGACTAATTGAATATCCAGGGCTGTCAGCCCGGCACCTTCGGGGAGCAGTATATTCTCTTCGAGACGACGAGAGCGGGCTGGAGGTCAGCTGCAGGTGGGAGGAAAGGCGTTGAGAAGAAGCTCCACCACCCGTGCGGCCGTGGGAGGACCTCTCTGGTCCCCCCTCCTGCTCCTTCCCGCTCCCCTGCCCCAGGACACACATTGAAGAATTACTGAAACGGGAATATTAACTCCAGGAAAATCTCTTTTTCTCCCTTTGGGAAGTTGTTACAACCAAAATACAGGGGAGAAGAGGTTGGGTTGAGTCTCCGTGTCTTTGGCTGCTGCTCCGCTGAACCCAGGGGCCAGCTCGTGGGTGCTGCCTTGGAGAAGTTGTGCCAGGAGTGCTTCTAAGGCAGCCACGCGTCTTGGGTGTTGTTTGCTTTCGGTGTACCTCCTCTCCCACAAGCTTGGTGTTTTTCTCTTGTTTTGTCACTGCGTGCTGCTAATAACAGCGGGGCTGAATTGTAAAATGAGCGCTGAGACGAATACTGTTTGTCAGATGAACCTGCCAGGAGATTCCTGCGCTACTGGTTCGTGTGCATGTGTCAGTCCCCTTCAGGCTTGCTTTCATCTCCCAGATCTTGGTCTGTCTCTCCTGTGCACTTGGCATTGCTATTGCGATGTCTAAACGAATCTGCTAGACTGTTTGCTGGTATGTAACCTCAATAAATATTGTACCTGTCAATTAACAGTCGGTATTTAATGTTTACAGGTGGTTGAGTTACGCTGCAGTATTTTTAGGATGAACCTAAATGCCCTTTAAAATGTGCAGATTCAAAGCAGCAAGGCTGTATCTGCCTGGCAGGAAGATCTTGGGGGCCTGGAAACCAGATCTGACCTTGGAGAGGACCCAGGCTGGCTGCAGTGGGAGTTGTGCGCAGCGATTTAAAAACAGGCAATCTCCGAGCCGGAGTAATGACCCATCACATCCTGGGAAGATCTGGGAGCTTAAATGCAGAAATCAAAGTTTGCTTCTTTTATTCAGTGGCTTGAAACGGGGTGGTGTTTTCTAGGCTGGTAATTATAAAAGCAAGGATGTAAGACGAGTATGGGAGGGGCTGCTGGAGTCAGCTGGGAAACAATAAAGAAAAGGAAACGGAGAGGTTTCCTCACAAGATACCAATTTTGTGGTTTCACTGTGTTTACTGGGAAGGCAGAATCCATCGGTTTTGTTCTCAGTTTCCCTCTCACAGTGTTTTTGGAAGAGGCGCGGACTACTTTCTCGGACGTTCAGTCCCCGAGGAGTGCTGAGAGGTCGTCGGATGGGGACCAGAGGTGGGACCTGAGGGCTGTGAGGACCGGAGTTACGGGTGCCACGGGGGTGAGGGCACCTTTCAAAGGTGGCTTGAACAGATTCAAGTCTCCCCAGTGTGATAGGAGAGGCTTTCATTGATGAACCAGAAGAAGCTTGGCTGGAGATGGAGTCTCCAGAGAGCAGACTGGCTACTTTTGCTTCCTCTTGCCCCAACAAAATGCTCTGAGAAGTCCTTAATCACTTAAAAGAAAAACAAAGACACCTGCAGAAGCCCCTTGAATCCTCTTGTTTCTGTTTAAGTTCTGCACTGATAAGGGACCGAAATCCAGCTGCAGATTTAGCGGTCACCATCGGAAACTACGCGAAGGAGACTGGGTGGAAGAGACGCACGGCGTGGGAGAAGCGCGGGGCTGCGGCGGGACGTGCGTCCAGCGTGGGAAGAAGTCGTCGTTTGCTGGCCCCATGAAGTGTGTTTTGTGTTTTTGTGAAGTCAGCTTACCGGCTATTAAAAAAGGGAGGGGTATATTAATAAAGGGAGGGTATATTAATGCCGTGTAGCGCTTTGGCATCTCGGATGAAAAGAGCTCTGTGTTGTTAACCCGAATTATTTAGCAGTGAGTTCCAGCTGCCGGAGCACCACGTATAGCCAATTTTGCTGCCTTACGGACCGGTTGGGCCTACCTTACGTAGACCACAGCTCTCTCCAGACTCGTGAGTGTGTGCACAGGTGCACACGAGTGTGTGTGCGTGTGTGTGTGTGCACGTAAAAGACCAGTCAGGTCTTTGCTAACGAGTGCTGGCTTTTGTATCACGTCAACTGAGCCGTGCTTGGTTTCACTTAATCAGAAAGTCGTCTTTGTTCGGTCCCCTTACTGCTTGCTTATTAAGATGGCTTGTCTCAGGAAAGGTTGAATGCTTTTGAATTGCATTTGCTTTGCAGTAAGGGAAGGCTGACAGCCTTTCTATAGCAATATTTACCAATTAGCATTGGTAAATGCCAGCCTTACCTCGCATTTTGGCTAGTGGAAAACGTTCCTTATCTTGCCAAGCAGGAGAGTAAGGCTAATGGCATGTTACAGGAATCAAAACACGACGCTTGACATAATGTACTTACTTTAAGCATTTTACTGTTTTTCAAATGTGATGGAAAAAAAAAAAATTCTCATCCACTTGCTGTGCCAGAATGCAGACCTTGCTGTGAGCAGGAAACTTCCAAGGGTATGTCGTTACAGCTCCACTGAACTACTGAAGCTGAGTTGCTTTGCATCAACTTTTTTTTTTTTTTTTTTGGCAACCTAAGCAATGATTATTATTTCATCAAGGCTTTTATGGCACTATTGTATGATGCATGTCTTAGACATAAATAACTCCATTTTTAGTTTTCGTTACAGACACCTTTAGACACGCAAAGGCCTTCCTGAGAATTTGTTTCTGTTCTTAACATCTTTTTATCCTTTGTGTTTGCCTCCATCTTTCATTAGCATGAATCCTGGGGCTATCTGCTGTCTTAAAGTTTTAATTTGCACTGTGATAAGCATGTCTTCCCTCTCTCTTGCCTGTTTTGGGTTGTAAACTCTCTTAGGGACAAGGGCTGCCTTTTAATTGTAGCTGCGCAGCACTGACAAAACTTGGCCTTGATTTTGCTTGGTGTTTTAGGAAGTGCTTTTATGTAACTCGTACTGATACTACAGTTCGCTTTTTTTGCTGCCAGTTATGCTCCACCTTGCCATAAAACAACCGTCGTCACAACTTTCTGCGGTAAGTGGCACTTGCTGCCAAGTTTTCTCAAGTGACTGAAGGTTTTGTCCGTCTTTGCTGTGATTTAAGCGTTAGCTACAGCTGTGGTAGCTGTAGATTTTAATTTTAAGTAGCGATCTGTTCTTTTATTCTCTGTTGGAATTGAATTTTCCAAAGGCTTGGGGTGGGGTTGTGTGTAGAGATAATCTGGTAATGGGTAAGTTGTAATGATTTAGTTTAATGCCTCATCTGGAGACGGGATCCTCACTGGTGGAAATGAGCTACCCACAAAGGCAGCAGAGATGCACGGGGCATCCTCTGCTGTGACAAACCCTAAAGGAGAGCACCAGTATAAAGCATTTCCCACCCATGCAAAAAGTGTTTTTTTTTTTTTTTTTTTTTTTTTTTTCTACGGNGACATTAACGATACAGCAAATCCACAACTGGAATGCAAAGGAATGGCTTTAGCTGAATGTAAGTTCACACCATTTGATGGTTTAATCATTACGTGTGAATGTTTGAAAGCAAGTGGACATGCCTAAAAATATTGTGCTGTTTGTTTGGTGCTGCAGTGTTTCAGATGTAAGTCATGATTATAGAGCTACACACACTTCATTTTTGAGTCAGAGTGCTGAAACCACTGAAAAAAAACCCAAAGGATTCCTGACACCGAGAGATGTAAGAATAGTCCCCATGAGAGACCCAGCTTTAGCTGACATGGGGACCATGGTGACTTACTGCAGGATAGCCTTTGATCTACTGCAGTCAGCAAGGATTTTTTCTGGGAAACCCCAAACCAAGCCATTCCCAATGGCCCAGCAACAGAACGAGACCCAGCGAGATACTTGAGGGAATGTAAATACCGTGTCACCTTTAAAAGCCGGAGCTCCCCAGGGGGATTTGCTGTGCTGAACCCCATCAGGGTTGGGGATAGCCGAGAAATCCTTTGGCTGATCTTGCAGTGAAGCTCAAGTCGATGGCAAGAGGTAAGCGGAGGCAGGGGTGCAGTCCAGATGGTGATGGCTCAGGATGACAAATGACTCCAGCAGATTTTTGTAAGGGGTGATTATGTGGTTCAGGTGCGTGCAATGGCTGATAAAGTGTTTAAAGCCTGTGCCAAGGAAATGATGTCAACAACCAGTCCGTCTCTGGGGATGGATCCCTGGGGGTCGTTCTGCTTAAAGTTCTCATCCCCTCATCTGTGATGCCTGTTTCGTGTATTTTAATTGCACGTACGTGTTTGTGTTTGGGGGAAGGTATGTTTTCACTTTTCACTGTTCCCCAGGCATTATCCACTGGGACACTTCTCCTTCCACAGGGAAAGCACTCGCACTTCAGCAGAAGGATGCCAAGCATCTGGTGGCCCTTTGCCCAAACAAGGGGGCTTGTTAAGCCAGCAGTGGACACTTGAGTGGAATCGCAGTTGTGTCTGTGCTTTTGGCTCCTACCTCTTTTTGAGGACATGGAAAGTTCACGTGGTCAACACTGTGCAAATCATACTGAGGGCTACTAGTTTTGCTTTTTCTTTTTCCACTTTCAAGTGGTTTGGAGATGCCCAGAGGCACTGAGTGGCTTGCGTCAACTGGAGGTAGAAGCCAAAAGCTTCACTGACTCAAGTGCTAGAAATTTTCATAGGCAGTAGGGATGGGCAAAGAACTCTTGTCTTGGAACAGATTAGTGATGAAGGAATTTAGGTGTTTTTTTTTCCTGTTTTTGATTTGTTTTGGCATTGCTTAGCTTGCTTGTACAACAGTGAAAACAAAACTCAAGGTAGCAGATGAAAGCGGGGATCCTGCTGTCATATCAGCCTTAAAAACATCCTGGTAATACCAGATGAAAAATATACTCGTTATCCACTAATGAAATAATTGCTTTGTTAAGAATATGCAAAAATCAGATTTTGGCATGATTTTGTGATTATGAGTCATTCACACTCGTATATCTGTGATGCGAAGACTGAGGGCTTTTGACTGCGTCTTGAGATTGACCCGGTTGAGCTAATCGCCGGGCACGTGATCGCGGAGGTTAATTCACCAGCTTCCCACCTGCATCTCCCACATGTCCGCTGGGGATGGCGGGAGGAGGCCGCGTCCGATGGCAGGCAGCTTTGCATTCATCCCGCATCAGTGCAGGATGCTGGGGAGCGCTGTGCTGGCATCTCCACCCCAAAATTGCTCCCTGGCCACGTAGAGGAGGCTGCTGCACTGCTCAGTGCTTGAAGGCCGTGCTTATACGCTGCTCCGGACGTGGTGCCCTGGCTGTGTATTTCTGTATGGGAAATATTGGCTGCCAGCTCCCATCCAACCTATTGCGGGCACTTTTTTTCAGGTGTGAATCTTACAGCTTTCCCCGAAAGGTCAGGTTTCCAAAAGCAGCTTCGGGGCCGGTGAGGAGGAGCTCGCTGTTTGCTTCCGCTGCCGGGGAAGACCCGTCAGGTCCCCACGCCGGTGCCGCGTGGTGCCACCATGCCATCCATGTCCTCAACAGGGCTCAGCTCAGTTTTTGGTCAAAAAACCATCGCTTATTTACGCGGGATTCAGCTGAATTGCTGCTGTGACAGAAAGTGCTTTTTGTAGACAGCTATTTTCCATTTTCCGTTTTACTGCCTGGCTTTTTAACTACTTACTGCATTTCTGTTTTCCATTTGTTTACACCTTGCTCCTGCCAAGCTTTTCTTTAACAGAACATTTCAAAGCAATCTTTCCTTTGTGTATATAGATTTGCAACTTGTTGAACACCACGCAGTCAAAATCGGTCAAACCCCTTGAAACTCCCCCGCAATTAGCTGGTGAAAGACGGGAGGGAAGAGCAATCCTGACACACGTTATTTATTTATTTATCTTTACGCTTGGAGGGGGGGGGAAGAAAAAAAAAAAAAAAGGGTTCCTTTTTGTTTTATTAATGACGTGCTTATGAAATCGAGCGTTTGATGGTGCGCGCTCGGAGCGGGCGTAACGCGAGCTTCCCCGCGCCGCGCTGGCAGCGTTGCTCGCTCTCTGATCTGTAACACGCTAGTTTGTTCCAGATGTAGGCTCGCCCCGAACGGCGGCCGCTGCCTGGTGTACGGCGGCTTCGCGGCGGAGAAAGACGGCCTGTGGGGACCAGCTCGAAACTGCCGGCTCTGTTCTTGCTTGAGGTCTGTTACAAAAGATGACCCATTTTTTTCGCTTGCGATTAATCCGAGTAGAATATTCATACCGTCTTAAAAAAAAAACAAAAAAAACAACGTTTTAATTATTTGTGGCTTGTGCGCTTTGAAGTTGATCATCTGCAAGGGGAAAAATCGGATCCAAGGCGCTGCCTGCTCGCTAGAGCCAAGTTGGGAGGAAAGTTGAGTCACCTACAAGTGATGTAACTGCGGAGAATAAGAAATAGCCATCAGCCAAACTGCAGCCTCTCTGGCTTGACCGTCTGTGTTTCTTGCTGTAGGAGTGTTCGCAGGAGTGAGGGAAGTCAAAAACATGTAGGTATGGGATGGCCCAGGCTCGTCTCCTCTCCGAGACCCTCTCTGACGAGTGTCTGCCCGTGGTGTCCACGCAGCCCTCCCAGCGAGGGGAATCCCTTCGCGCAGGCAGCTCTGCTGCTGCGCTGGGTTTACGAGCAAAGTCTATGGGATGGATCTGAGCAGGGTTTGCTTTCAGAAGATGGGGAACAAAACTCTAAAGGAAATCTCGCCCTCTCATCCCTCTGATGCTCTCAAAGCAAGCGTGGATGTCTCCGAGTGTGCTTCTTGGCCAAATCACTGGTGAACTGCGTGACGTTTTGTGGCTTGTGATACAGAGGTCATCAACCCACGTTACCTAATGACCCCTTTCCAATTAGCTTCTTGAGTGCTGAGCTTCGTTATTGTCACCTGGTGTCACTCATATTCTTAAGAGCAGGCTATTGTCTGCCCTTGCTGAGGATGGCAGCGGGTTGAAATACCTGGCTGGACCCACAGCAGCATACCTCTGTGCTTTGGGCATGAAATGCTCTTGCACAGAGAGCTTTGGGTTTGTGTCGTTCACGAACGGAGCATAAACGAAGCTCTGCGAGTCTTGAGTGCATGGAAAAGTTCAGATGTTAATAGGTACGTGAAGCTGGCAGCAGGCAGCGTTGTGCAGCCCATCGGAGGAGACCGTTCAGCAGTTAAACTCGTCCTCCTCTGGGCAGGATTAGGCAGGCTCCAAGGACAGTGACATCAGACCTGCAAGCTGCCAGATCCATCCACGCTTGGGGCTTCCCTTGGGTACTGTAAGTCTCTGGAGCTCAGTGAATACGCCAGAATCCTAGCCTTCATTTAAAGACTAAGGGAGCATGCAGTCTTCTTGTTTAGGAAGAAAAGCTTGAAAATACGATCCTTTAAAAAAATAAAATTGAAGGCATAATATGCATCACTCTGCTTTTTTATTTTATTTAAAGCATTTATGATTTGTGCTGTTGAACCTAGGAGTCTCCAGTAACTCAAGAAAACTGTTTTTTACATCAATAATTCTTAAAAATCCTCAGACTTGGCCCAGAGCTTTACTATTAAGATCTCTCCATGGTGGAGCTGCAGAAGATGCTTGGTGAAAGCAGCAGCGTTTCCCAGTTGGCTGCGAAGCATCCCGTGCTGCTCTGTGCAGAAGAGCACCCTCATGGGGAGGGGAAGGGGGCTCTGCTGAGCACCCCCTTTCTCCACGAAGCCTCAACCAAAGAGTAGGAAATCTGCTTAATGCTCGGCTTTTAAAGAACTCGGTGTGGTGTACCTCAAAGGTATTGGTGGGGGGCATTTCTAAGAGCCCTGCCGTGGTTAACTGAGAAGTGGCCGTGTCGCTTTAAAACTAGTAAAAAAGAATACATATTTGGGTATGTGCAGGATTGTGGTGGTGTCTTCAGGGTGGCTGTGCTCTGCCATATCCTGGGCTCCATGCTCACACTGAGTGCAGGTGCTTTTGATTTCAATGGGACTTGGAGGAGAATGAGATGGTGCTTGAGTGAAGAGCGGTGGAGTCTCACCATTTGCTGCTGTGAAGTGCTTTGCTATGTAAATGAGCATTTGAGAGCGGGTCAGTGAAGAATAAATTTCGGATATATTTTTTTTTTAACGTGTGATAGTGAGAAGTGCCAAGGAATGCAGGCTGGGCGCTGCGTGGCGCGGGCCTTTGCATAACTGGCATTCCAAAATGCTTTTGGAAATCATTGAAAACAATGTTATGACTGCATCGTTAAACTTTTATCAGAGGGTATGCTTCCAAACGGGATTTAACAACTGGACACTCGGAGTGGCATCTTGTGAGGAGAATAGATGTCCATCATTTCAGCTGGGGCTCGTTTGGGGGAGGAAGGAATATGACATTTGTGTTACACTATTTTCATCATGGGTGCAAGGGACTTTACAGCAATAAAATCCCTCTGGAGCATTGTTGTGCTGTAGCTTAATTCTGATTTTTTGAGTAGATAAATGCACTTGACTCTTGCCCCTCCATTTAACATGGTGTCTCGTGTATCACTCTAATTTATCTCAAGGTATTCGCTGTCCTGACATGCCCTGTTACTCAACAGGATGCTGGGCTTTTATCAGTGTGTTCAGCATCCCAGTTAAACCTGTTGGGATATTGCTCATGTGCATGACTGTCAAGTTAACAAATTACCCACAGGTGTATATGTTTCCAGGATCAAACTTTTGGCTTACCTCTTAAGACACTGGATTGGTTTTTCCTGTTCCTCGTACCTGTGGTCTAGGGGCTGTGTAACGTTCATCTCTTATTTTTCACTTTGTTCTTAGATATTGGCATAGATACTGTAGATACTGTTTTTCCTGTGTCTGAAAAACAGAAGTTGCACTTCATTTAAAAGTTTCAGCATTTGGGCCCCAGTGGTCAGGTTAAAAAAAGCACATTTTCTTCACTTAATACAGGCTCTGATAAACAACGTTGGCCTAAAATCTGCAAGTTGCTGCCACAAACCTTAGGTTCGCTGATATATTTAGCAGTTCCACTTCTCGGAAACAAGCAGCAATTTCTAGACGCTCTTCACAGTTCGGCATGAAATTTTAATCGTCTTCGCTACTTGGGCGTTTGTGCACTGCAAGAACAGTACTTGTGTGCAGCACAGACTCAGAAATAGATGACCCGGTGCTGAGTGACTTCAGCAAGCAGCCTAAAATCGCCTCCAAATTGTGCATTTTGCTGCCTTGCAAGCTTGGAAGCTTCCTAGGGTTTCTGTTATCCTGATTCTTCCCCTCTCGGTGAGAGAAGTCCTGGCAATTGCCTGTGTGTCTTGCTTGCTTGTTTTTCTCTTTTCCTTTCTTGTTCTGCTGATACCTGCCCCTCCTGTGTTTCCTTGTGCCCAGTCCTTCCAGTAGGATGCATTGGAACTAGGTTCTTGTTTTGCATTCTGTATTGCTCCGGAGATTGTAAAGCACTTTTTTGGTTTTATAATCATTAAAAAAAATAAAGCTAATTCCTAAACATCACTTACTACCTTGCTTATATTGAAGTTATTCTCGGTGGTGGGTAAATTACTGTTTACAACCTGTACAACAGCTGTCAGCTAAGAACTACTTGATCAGCAGCGGATAATGTGAGCCTGGCATTTTCTTCCCTATGCCTCAAACACTGCAAGCCCCTCCGGAGAGGGAAACGCTGCTGCGTGATGCAAGTCTGGTCCCTGCTGCTGGTGTTCAAGGTGCCCCCTGCACAGCCTCTGGCTCCTCTGCCGCCCGTTTGCCCAGCTGCTGCAAATCCTTGAGTTTTGGCGAAGGGATTCGAGGCTGCCGGTCGCTGCGGGAAGGATCGGGGCGTAGAGAGCTGCAGCTCTGCGTAGCTCAGAAAAGCTGCAAATGGCCCTGCAAGGAAACCTCTACCTGCTGCACCTGCTCTGTGCTGCCTCCTCCTTTCTGCCTCCTTCGCTTGGACCACAGATAACAAAGCAAAGCTCAGCAAAAGCAACGCAACCGGTATGGCTTGAGCTATACAGATGCGTGGTGACGGGCAGCAGGGCTGTAAATCACTCCCTCCTCTACCCTCACAGCCCTCTCTCACTGTCCAAATCCAAATTCAAGGACTCTCTGCCCGTTTTCTCTCAGCGAGAAGGTTGCCGCATATGGAAGATGCACATCCTGAAGGGGACGGACGGGCTGGGGATCCAGATAACGGGAGGCAGAGGGTCGAAGCGGTCCCCTCACAGCATCATCGTCACCCACGTGGAGGAAGGCGGCTCAGCACACAGGTGAGGCGGCGGCGGTGCCTTCAGGGTGTGGGTGTGATTGAGCATCCGTGGCTGTCGCTGTTAGCCAGAGTCAGGAGCCGGGTGCGGGGGATTTGCCCTCCTGTTGTGGAGACCTGCATCACTCTGTAAGGGTGAGAATATGGATTTTTTAGCTTAAAAGTTTATTTTTGTGATTGGTCACTGAGGCCCCTCGCGGCATCTTTAGTCCAAGGTGAAGACAGATCAAATGTTTGCTTTTAATGCAGCTCCATACCAGTTTCTCCAGGGCAGTAAGCTGGACCTGGAGTGGCTGTGGTTGCATTTTTTTTGGCCCCACGCTCTTGGTGATGGAGCATAACCCAAGGAGCCCAATGGCTTGCGGGGCTTTTTTCCCAGGTCCCTTTTTGGAAGATGAGCCTTTCCCATGGGATCAGCAGCAGGTGAATGCGGGCTGTGCGCTATGGGGTGCTCACCCCCAGCCCTGCCTCCCTGATGAGGGGAGATGGGGTTTGCTGGTGCTACTCACCCATCTCTGGTGGGGCATGGAGAGGGTCCAAGGGGGCTCAGCCAGACAAACAAAGTGAAATGGCTCTAGTTATAACTTTGATTTCCTGGGGGCACCTTCCTGAGCTCCCTTTCTGGGCAAATAACACTACACCGATCGATGCAAGTTTAGCATCAGCCAGGTCATGTTTTATTTGTTCCTCTGCGTGCCACCAAAGCTTGGCACCAGGGCAGGACCACGCTACAGCTCCCCATTCCTGCTGTGTTTCCACAGGGACGGCAGGCTGACGGCGGGCGACGAGCTGCTGATGATCAACGGGCAGTCGCTGGTGGGGCTCTCCCACCAGGATGCTGTGGCTCTCCTTCGCTCGGCTGCTGGCCTGGTGCAGCTGGTGGTTGCTAGCAAGGTACGGTCAGCACACGCTGTGTCATCTCCGTGGTGTCCCCTGAGTCCCCGTCCTCGAGGGTGTGTGCATGGAAAGGGCATATTTTTGATATGAGGCACATGTGCACATTTGCTCCCCTACGTTTAATGCACAGCTACTGGGAATACTATCAGTAGCTGCCATAAATATGTGGCAAATCAGCAGGGGATAGACCAACTTAGTGATTTGCTTGTATTGTCAGTGTCGTTCAGTGTGCAAATGAGGCTGTATTTAGTCATGCAGACGTTACTGAAGTTTTGGCCAAGAACCATTTTCTTAAAATATACTTAGGCTGCTAAATAAAGCAGGCTGTTCTCAGCCTCATCAGATGCCTGCCTGTGGAGCCTCTTATCTCTTGTCATATCTGTGTGTCGGAGGTCTCCTGATGATGATCTCTTGGCTTGAATTCCTTATTTTGTCCTTGTTAATAGCTTGGAGTGAAGCTCTTGCAGATAAAGTAGCATGAAATTTCAGGGGAATGAGAGTGGAACTCATTTATCAGTAGGGCTCTGAGTTTTGCTTTCAGCGCAGGAGAGATCGAGGGGATATTACACAATATTTTCCCTTTGTTTAAGAAAATCCTGCCCACCCCAGTTTGCTCACTCCCCGAGTCCACAGCCTGCTGCTCCCCGGCTTGGGTTGAGACCGGCTCCCGAAAAGTGCTTGGGGTCTCAGAAGGACCTGCCTGCAGGTGTGGGGCCAGCAGGGCCACCGAGGTGGTGGCAGCAACCTCTGGGGCAGGAGGCAGTGCCGCAGGGACCGCTCTTGAGCCGGCACTTCCAGGTGGGACGTGCTGTGTCAGCAGGCCACTGTGTCAGGATTATTATTATTATTAATTTTTTTAGCTTCATCTTCATGTTGCCTCAGCCAACCTGATGCAGGTTTACATGGGCTTCACCTGAGGATGCTCTCAGGCTTCCTAGGAAGCTTCTTATGCTTGCGTTTGTCAAGAAGAGGCTCTGTCCTTCCATGTTCAAAGTGAAGAGCCTGTAACTTCTCTGATGTTTCAGTTAGACAGTGCACTTCATTCAAGACCTTCTCTAGGCTCCTAGCCTGGTAGTAGCCCCACCAATGTTTTTTCAGGAAACAACACACTTTGAACTGAAATAGGTACGTTTTGTACTTCATTTAGACAATTGGACTCTGTGCCAAAACGCAAGGCGGCAGCCTGCATAAAATTCTCCTTAAAATTATCTGCTTGCTCATGGAATGACTGCATCAAAATAATCACTGTGAATAAGCTCCCAGCATAAAACTTCGTGTAAAAAGGTGTAAATAGGTGAAGTGTTCCCCAGCAGATCCCTTTGGGGCGTTACTTGTTGGTATGGGAAAGCAACCCTGCAATTTGGCCTGCCGAGTGCTCCGAACACAGGATTTGCTTTGAAAGCAATAAAATGAAAGTCTGTCTCACCACTGCTTTCAGCTGATGCACGTGTTTATCTCCCGGAAAACGTGCCAAAGCACGGAAACAGCTCCTGAAGCATCAGGACTGGGTTCATAGAGGCTTGGTGGGTCAGCCTTCATTGTGTTCTCCTAAGTAGCTTTGTCAACTTATTTTCCTTGCACATGCAGATAGATATACTTGTGAAGGAAGCATCCCCAGGGAAGTGCAGAGTGTGATTTGGGATGTAATGAAATGAGTAATGAGTCTGCAAACTCTGAATTGAATCTGCTTGCCGTGACATTTAACAAACTCAGGGTGAGGAGGAGCAGGCTTGCTGGGGAAGCATTTATTTTAAATTCTCCTTTATAAAATCTAAATGTTTTAGAGATTTATTGGCCTGTGTTTACTGTATGTGTTCTTTAAAACCGGTATGGCTTTTTATAACTGGACCATTAAAGTTCAAGCACATGGAAATATGTATGGAGGAGAGGATTATCAGGGAGCTCTCACGGGGCAGGTGAAATGGGGCAGTGTCACTGTGAGCCCCGTGGGTTTCCACGTGCGATGTAACATGTTTTGTTGTCTCTTGGGTAGGAATCTGCTGAAGGGGATTTTCTGAAGTACCCATCTACCAGTTTGCCAGACTTGCTTAGCACTTGCTCAGTCCAAGACTCTGTCTCTTGCACTGACAATAAAGAAAACGAAGAGCCAGAAGAAGAAGATGTGAAGGGGGTGAATGTGTCTCCTGAAACACTGGTCGCTGTAAGTGTGGCTTTGATGACGTTTTTACCCTCTCCCTTGACGCCCGTTCGCATCTCTCATGCTCTCCTCCAGCCCGATGCGGACAGGACGGGGCGATCAAACCCAGCCCTATTTTGCACAGAAAGTGGTTGACGAGCTGAAACGGGGATGTCATCTACTGCAGCATCTGCCCTCTCTGGTCCTGTGCCGTAGCAAAGCAGTGGCACAGGGAGCAGGAACTGTGTCCTCCCAGCTATGTGGCAATCCTGGTCTTTGTTTTTCTCCCTGCTGTTGGATTGTTCCACCCGCTTCCAATGCTTTTGTTGGAACTGATGGGAAGTCTCTCGCAGCGCTTACGTGGTAACATGCTCTCCTCTCTCCTCCTTTTGTGACTAAACTTCCTTAACAGCTTGTTATCCAATTCTTCAAGGTTTTATTTGCTCTGTTGAAGCCAACAGATGCTTTTGGGGGGAGGGATATGAATTTGTGGCTGCGAACCGTAACTGAAGGTCTGCTGAATAAATGCTGTCGGTTGATAATCTCACTTGCATTCCCTTCAGGGCTGCATTAAGCAGAGATTAAGTGGATTATTGTTATTTATTTGTAATGTAGCAGCTCTCCGAAGCTTCATCAGTGTCCTGGGCCTCTGTTGTATTGTACAAATGCAGAATAAAATGATGTTCACGACTCTAAAGAGCTTACAGGCTGGTTTTCAGGCATGAGAAAGCAGGTGGATTCAATTGAAGCTTTTCTCTCTCTTTTTTTTTTTTTTTATCCCCCTGCCCTTTTTTCTGCAGCAATTATAATAAATCTCTCAAACCTTTGGACGGCTCAGATGTGATATCTGGTTTGGTGATTTGATTGTGCATTCTTACACTTTCACAGTCTCATGCTATAATCTACCTGATGCTGGTGTTCACTTCATGCCTGCATGTTATCTCTGACCTGCTTTGAGCCTATGCTTATAACAGTCCCCGCTCTCAAAAATCTCTTTAACGTGACAAATTTTGTTTTCTTGTTAGTCATTTCTGTGCGGTCTTTTGTTCCATGTGCCGGGGTGCTGTTTTGAGGGGAGGAAGGGAAAAGCAAATAAATCAGGGGATGCTTAGTGCTGCTGATACGGTAGTGTTCGAGTGCAAACTTGAGTGGACATCCGAGCATTCTTTTGGCTTTAAAAATACATTTCATTCTGCTATGTGTCGTGTTTCAAGTTCTCGTAATTTTTCGTGAGGCTGTGGCTCAGCAAAGCTTGAACGTAAAAATCGATTTTGTCAAAAGTTAATTATACATGGCTTCAGGATGCAGTTCCCTGGTGTTCCGGTGAATCTTTCAGCACACGCTAACAATTATTTGCCACTTCACATGCTCCTGAGTTTCCAGCAAAGCTCTGTATGTTTTTTAGTGAAGGCATTTTTAGCTGTTATTGGATGTTTCCTTTCCCGATTAACATAATAGTCCAGGAAACTTGAGGTAACTGAGGTACACATCACTGTGAAGGGGATTGTTATTTATTTGTAATGTAGGAAGGCAAGCCTGCCCCGAGCCCTTCAGCATGTACTTGAGTTGTAGCCTGCCCTGAAGTCTGTACTGAAGCCACTGCAGTGGCGATAGCCGGATTTCGAGCTGGTTTGGTTTGCCGGCCTGGCTGGCACTGTCGCCTCTGATGACAATAGCTCTGTGTTTTTGTAATGCATCGCTGGGGGATGGAGGGAAAATCATAGAAATCTGAGTACAATAAGCATGTTAGAAGAATGGCAGGAAGATTTTTATTTTTTTTTCTTTTCTCTGTTTCTATTTTTTTTTTTTTTTAATTGGAGGAGGGTGTAATTCAGAGGGATGTAGGCATGCTAAGTTATTGGTGGCTCTCAGGACCTCTTCTTTTTTCAGTTGAGCTGCCCATGAGCTCTTTCCTCTTCTAATCCAGAGCGTGGATGTCTTTGCATTCCCCGTGTAGTTGCCGCGTCAGCCTCGGGAGCGCAGACAGGGCTCTGCAGCTCGGGGTGAGTAGCCCATGCAGCGCAGAGCCCTGGGCTCTACCCGCAGCCTGATCCATCCTCACCAGCTCAGGGCAGCCTGCTGGGACAGCTGGGCTGGGTTGCACAAATCCTGCCTGCCACCGGGCAGGACATGGGAAGGTAAACGTATTGAAAAGATAATCTTCACACATGGCTATTGTCTGTCTGGCTAGATGGGGAGAATTTTTCATAGCAAGGCTTTGAATCTGGTTTGAAGGTCAGCATGGGCATGAGGCATCACATGATTCAAAAAGAAAAACAAAAACCACAAAAATGTATCTATATGATTATACATAGCGCGTGTGTGTATGTATGTGTGTGTGTATAATAATATATATAATGTGTATAATAATATATATATAATATATAATTGCAAAACAGCTTTGGAAATTACTTTTCTTTGCTGCTCCCACTCCCTTGATGATAATCACGTCTTCTCTTTCTCTTGTATATTCCATATATTTGTACTGTAGATAATTGATGACACTATTGCTGATGATTAAAGCAGGAACTAAGGAGGATCACTTTTTATCAGTACAAATGCAATTGTTTTAGACATCCAGGGGAGTGGTACTGAAGGTCTGGGCCGTGTCACTAAGACCGAGGTCTCAGTTTAAGCATCAGACCTCTTAGATTTGAAACGAGTTCTCAGCCCAGCTCTGGCCAGGAGTTGTCTTTGTCACTACCAGTTTCTCACCTCTGATGAGAGGTTAATTGATTTTCTTGTTTACTGTGCAGGGTTTTGCAGAGACTTAAAGGGATGCTGTCAGGTGCTGGGTGGTCAGGCAACAAAAAGTAATTCAGAGGGATTTATTGTCAACTGAGGTTTCACTGTTGCTTCTTGTAGTCCAGAGCCTGACTCCACTTCTGCAGTTTCCCCAACTTGTTGCTGTTGTGTGAAAGGCGGAGAGAACAAGGCAAACCTTAAAACTGCCAGTGTGCAACCAGTTGTGGACTTGCAAAGCTCAGAGGCAAGTTGCCTCTCATTTGTTTAGGCTCTAGTTACTGTGGGAGGTTTTGGTACAGAAACAGGCGCGTATTTCTGACCGACACAACATACATCAAATTCTGGAGTCTAAGTGGAGAAGATACTCTGAAACATTCAGGATGAACCATTTTGGGAGCTCTTAGTGTTGCCTAAAGTGTTCTTTCACTAACTTTGCTGTAAGTAGAGTTCATTGCTGTGTGTTCAGAACCATAACTTATATTCCCGATGAACTTGTTAGTGTGTCAGCATCTGACCATTGTAAGCTGAAGCAGGCACAGCACTTGGGCACGGACGGATCCATGGCACCTCTGGGAGCCCTGCAGAGCCCACCTGAGGAGGGAGACCACCGTGCAGCTCCCACACGCCCGGTGAGGTTTCTAATGAAGTTGTGTTTGAATTCAAAGGGACGTTGCTGGGCAGAAAAGATAATCGCTTGGAGCTAAGATATATATTCAAACCTTCATCCTTGTAAATATTCAGAACTCAATTGGACCAGGCTCAGAGCAACTTGATCTAAGTTGTCTCTGCTTTGAGAGGGCAGCAGCACCAAGGACCCCCAAAAGTCCCTTCCATTCTGACTTATTCTATGATTCCGTGAAAATTAAGGGGGGAAAAGGTCTCTTTTGTAGGTGCTGGATGTTCAATATTTTCCCTGTCAGCAAGTTCTCTAAAACCTTAAGTTCTGCTCCAGCGTGTTCAGCCAGGAAAATATATCTGAGCTATTCAGCCTCCCCAGGACGCAGCAGAAGAGTTTTGTGACACTTGAAAGCTGTAATCTAAGAGAAATATCACTTGTAAGGCTTACTTGAAAGTCCATTTGTTGTGTTTCATTAATAAAAATTTCATAATACAATTAAATTGGAGCTCTGTTTTTACAGGGTCTGGTTACGTAAAGCCCTGTTTAACATGAAACATCCCTTAAAGTTGTAACTTTAATAAAACTTGTGCCGCCAGGCAGAAAAGGGATTACATTAATATCCTTAAAGTGCATTTCTTTCAGGTCTAGTTTGGCCAAAATGTTTCTTAACTTCGGATACGAAATAGTGGGTCACAGAATCATGTTGTGTTACATTGTCCTGAGTCACTTCGGGGATTTTAAACTCTCCCCCTAAATCCATATTTTGCCTTGTGCAATTGACACTGCTATTTTAAAATGTCATTATTTATGTCCAAGTGAAATAGGATGATAGGGTTATATTTGCCTCTGACTTTTTTTTTAATTCTAATTCATTTTTCCTAGCATTTCTGTTGCTTGAAATTGAATCTATTTGTCACTGTATTGCTGCATGGCAGAGCAACCTGGGAAATAAGCTCTAAACAGAAAGCAGATCTGCCAAGAATTTGCAAAGTGTCTGATGAATCTGGGGCATTTTGGGTCCCTTGACAGAGGCACATACCATTCTTAGCTGCTTTGAAAGCTTTTAGCCTTTGTTTCTGGTGGTGCTGTGTTGTTCAGTATGTGATGATCCGAGTATTTTCTTTTTGAAGTGTTCTGCCTCAGCGAACAGCTTCATATTAATGGGCTGGATGAGAAAGTCCAAAAAGTTATTAAGCACAAGAAGAGGGTGTCTGCCTCGGGAGGTTTGGATCTGCAGTTGCTGGAGGCAGGGAGGGAAGGCTGGGGACTGCTCCTCTGGGCTTTGCTTAATCTCGTGCTCTTCCCTGGGTAGCTGCTGCTGGAGATGCTGGAGCTGTGGGCACGTTGCATGCGGGGACGGCTGTGACCCACCAAGGTCTTGGTGCTCCTACAAGTAGCAGAAACAGGATGTCTCCGGTTAAAGGCCTCTCGCAGGAGCTGGGTTTCCTTACCGCTGCCAAAACCCACTTATGGTTTTTTTTTTTGCAAGGCGTCCAGCAAAAACCTGCTTTGTGAATATGCAGAAATTAATTTGTTTATCCCCTCCTCCCTGTTTTTATTTTTTATCTGAGCCATAGGACTGGTTAGTTATTTTCTGTTGCAAGCCTTTCTGTCTTACCGGGGAATCCGTGTGTAATTACCTCTAGCCAAGCAAGCATAATAAGGAAGAGGATAACAATGCCATAAGTTTGAAAACACTCTTGGGGTCAAAAGTTCCTCTGGAAATACCGGGAGAGAATTTCAGAGAAAGCATTAACATTGAAAAGGAACAGGAAGCATAACTCAACAATTAAATGTGTGCAGAGCGCGGGGAGGGACCCTCATTACTAAGAGGACTCGAGCGTTCGTTCCCATTAGGGCACTGCAGCCTCGAAAGAGGTTGCTGAGACATGACTCACTCCTCGAGCAGGATTGCACGGCTGGAAAAGCGAGAAACAGCTTTTGCTGTCAGAAATCCGCTTTGCACTGAAACGCTTTGACTGGTGGAGGGGGGTGAAGATGAAGAGCCGGCTGTGAGGCTCTGTTGTGGCCAGCCCTTGTCCTGGAGAAGGGCTAAATGACTCCTCTCCTCATCGTGGCGAGGGCTGGAAGCGTTTGCAATGTCTGCCTCGTGCCACATCTCCTGTAGCACTTTGAAGGAGCGAGGGAGAGCGGGGTGCAGCCCCACCTTAGCAGCTTGGAGCTGCTGCTCTGCTGTAGGTGCTGCATTTGTTGAAAGGCTGGCAGCACCGTGCCTTTCTGAGATACAGCCTGGTCCAGCGTGCCCGTGGGTCTGTGCCCGTGCAGTGTCCTTCAGAACAGCTGAACAGATGCTCTGGGTCCTACGGTGACTCCAGGGGACTGGTGAAACGCGAGCTTTTGGAGGAAATGTGGATGGGAATGAGAAAATGACAAAATGTTTGGAGACCAACTCTTGTTTGCATAATGTGGTTGTTCCTCTTGCGTGTAAGTAGTTTAGTTGCTTCCAGAAGCCATATCACATTAAAATAAGCGACTGCAATTTGTCTCACTGCCGCGGGGACGTTCGGTAACCGCGATGGGCTGATGGTGGTGGTGCGGATGCAGGCAAGGGCTTGGGGAAGGTGTGGGCATGCCTCCTCCGGGGAGGAGGAAGAGTGGTGCAAGGCCCCTGTGGGCAGTGTCGTTGAATTACTGTTTCTTACAGGTTCTAAAATTCATCCGTCAGGGAGACGTTAATACGAGAGTATGTTCTTCAGGGAGCTCCTTGGTTCCAGCCCTTCTGGGCTACTTTCTTTAGCCTCCGTGTTAAAGGCAAGCCCAGAGAAAGCTGTTTCACCCAGAGGCCAGTGCTCTGAAGGACCCCTTGTAGACTTGATGCAGGCTATTTCATACAAACTATGAAATATCTCCTGATGCTTGGGCTGGTGGAAGATAACCTTTTTGACTCGACCATAAATATCAGTGTAGACAACACCCGGAGTTGTAATTTTTGCTCTTCCGTGTGACGTGTTTGAAAGCCGAGTCAGCAGCATAACAGAAATGCAAGTTTATCTACAGTACAGGTTCTACGCGCTCTTTGTTTTTGTGAATGAGGGTTTTTTCCCATAAAGCAACAGCTACGGTACAGCCTGCCTCTCCTTTGGCTGTTTGGATAACTGCCCAGTTTTGGAGGAGATGAACTGTCTTTAACAGGCTAAAAATAACCCCCTCGTGGCACTGGGACAAGAGGGATGCTGTCACAGCCATGCAGTTCACATACGTTAACAGAAAGATGATAAAGGCTCTAGGATTTGAGAGTCAGCGTGAATGTCGTATCATCACATCTGCAGTTTGTTTATCTGCAAATTACTGAGCACGTACACGGTCCAGTCCTGGCTGGGTTCTGTTAAATGTATCCTGGGTGCGCTGTGCCTGAATAAATGCAGCCTGTATAATACATGAGGCTTCACATCCTCGATTCAGGTATGAAAGACGCTTAATGCTTATGTATTCCGTATCCTCTCATGTACTTAGGATGATATAAACTGTGGTTTTAGAGCTGAAATCCAAAGCTCCCCACCAGCTGTGTCATGGGAATGCTCTCTGCAGCTGTGGGTTGACTTTGGTATTAGGGAGGTCTTGCTTCGTTCTCAGGAGAGTTATTTATTTTGAGGATTGTTTATTGCTTGCTTTGTCCCTCACTGTGAGTAAAAAGGTTGTCATTAAAAACAAAAAAAGCAGCAGCTTGTTGTTTGCCATGATGTATAGGCTCTGGATTTGTGCTAAGCCACGAGCTGAGCATTTATTAAAGAAAATAACAGAGGAGCGGGACCGGCTTTCACACAGCTTGAATTCCATGTTTGTCTCTTCTGTTTACCAGGACCAATCTTCTGGGACCTCAGTGCAGCACATGGGGACATCTCGTGGGCAAGGAATATACTGCATGCAAACATGTCATCCTTTTTGATGTTTGGGGGGAAAAAAGGATAAAGCATAAAAAAGAAAACCATTTGTGCACCATTTCTGAAATGTATGAATTTGATTTCCTTCAGCTTAGAAGATGTTTATAGTGAAAATCATAATATATTGCAGAAGAACAGTAATCTGGTCCAAAAAGGATTAGGAACGATTTAGCTGGGAGCATCTTACTATTTTCAAGGCATATGGTGTCTGCGATATCCGTTTCTTGGAGAACTTAGCTGCATTAGCCATTTCCTGCATTTCTTCCTATCTAAAAGGATATTTTAAAAGTTTTGCCTCTTCAAAACTTTCGTACTAATTTTAGCAACCATTTGGAAACCTGAAAATGAAATCTCCTTTACTTAACAGCAGCCCTGGCCATAAATAACATTGCACCAGGGAGTCTTTGGAGCCAGCGCATTTGGGATCCATTTACATTGGGAATCTGTAGCCTGCCAGCATCCTCTGGGCCGTGGTCAGCGCATTGGTCTCCTGGTGTCAAGCTCATTGAAGTGGGTTTTGGGGTGTCTCGTACAAAATAAATGGAGCACTCTGGAAGACGGAAGCAGCTCAGCTCTGCCATAGTGTGTTTCCATTCTATTTGCTGAGGGCGTGCGGGCAGGTATTGCTGCTGGCTCTGTGTTGGTGAGTGCCAGCTTGTGTTTCACGTGCAGGTTCGTGTGTGACAACTTCACAGGCTTGGTAAAGAGCGATAAAAATAACCACTGGGGTTTTGTACCTACCGAAGCTGACAGTAATGCCCTTTCTAGCAACTGCTGCATTACAGCAAAGGCTTAGGCTGGCTTTTGTATGCAGGGATTTGCTAGAGTGATAGACCAGGCATTCTTAGAGACCACTTTAAAGGCTTTTGTTCTGTTTATTTAGCATTTCCACCTATTCAGAAAATAGGGCAGCTCCAGTTCTTGAATGTTTATCAGACTTCCTGATCTCCTTGCAGCACATGAACCAGGAGGTTTCCAACGCTTGCTTTATAATGAGGTAATGGAGGCCTCGGTTCCCATCCCCTTCCCCCAGGCAGGAGGAAGCCCAGGCTGTGCCCGCTGGTACCTACACGGGTCCTTCCCAGAAGTGCTGCTGGGGACGGCAGCGGCGTCTTTGTTGCACCAGCGGAGCAAAACATAGCCTGAGCCTGGGGCTGTGAGCTCTCGCTGGTGGAGCCTGCCTTGGCAAACGTGCAGGGCCATTGCCTTCCCTGGCCCTGGTGAGAAACCAGGGTGCCTGGCTTTTCTGAGATGAAAGACTCTAAATAGCACCGACATGGAGGTGATGTTCCTCCTCTTTTCCTCCATCCCTACCTCTGTTGGATCTCTGCATTCGTGCCATGCCAGAGCGGATTGGCAATGCCCTTTGAAAAAGGGGACCACCGCAGCTTGCTCCTTGGTTGGGACGTGCTGCGCTTCGGAAGGGTTCCCCTGGGTGCTGCAGCCCCGCACGTGGTGTGTCCCGGTTTGTCCTGGTCCTTCCAGCACGTGGGAAGCTTCATGCACGCTGTGAAATCGGAGAGGTAAGCAGTGGGAAACTCGGTGCTGACCGAGATTAGAAAATCTGTGTCCTCTGCATTGTTCGCAGTGTTAATTCCAGTAAATTACAGTGCTGCACTTTGTAATTTATCTGGGAGATGGATTCAATTAAATTGAAAAAGAGCTAATTTAAAAGTGAAGATATTTTGCTTTCCGTGCAAGGTAATGGGGCCTGTGGAGCTCTCTGCCTACCAGACAACACATTTAAGGCTTAAACCCGCTGTGCCCCACAGAGCAGTAAATAATTGCACAAATAACTGGAACAACTAGAATTGCAGCACATCTTCAAAGAAAATCTCCAAAACTTTTGGAAAGGTTAAAGCCTTTGGGGCACCCGCTAGCCTCGGGGGACTAGCAGGACTTTCTGCAGGGGCCAGGCAAAGCCAGTTTGCAGCGGGCATCTTGCAGCTTTCTCTGCTGGTGCTGGCTGCTCTTGGAGGCAGCCCTGGCCTTGCTGGCTTCATCCTGCTGGCTGCCCTACGGACGGGAGTGCTGGGGTGTTTCGTGGTGAGATATGTTTGGGGTCTTGGCTGTGTCAGGACCAAAGAAGATGGGGGCTTGTCCCCCGCAGAGCTGCTGTGTGCAGTTGCACGGGTGCTCCTCTAACGCGGTGCTGTTTTAATGAAGGGCGGCGGGCTTTGCTAGATTTGGTTTGACCCTTTGCCAGTGAAGGTGTGGCTGAATTTGGCACGCTGCGTACGGCCAGAGTCTAATTCTCGCTGTTTCGCTTCCTAACTGCCGAGTTAAACTCGTCTGTCTTCGGCTCTGCCCTGGGGGTCGGATGGACTCGCCGGTGGGGAAGCCAGCAGCTGAGGAGCTCGGCAGCAGCAAGGCAGTTTGCTTATTAAATTGTATCATCCCACGTGTGCTGCCTTGTTTTTGTAAATCAGCGATGATTGCCAAGCTGTTTGCGGTTAAACAATGCAGACTCTTATAATCCTGCTCCTCATCTTGCCTAATTAAGGGCCTGGTCCTGCTGGAGTTTTGCCCAAGCAAGGGCTCTGGGGGTAGTTGTTCATCCTGGTTTAGTGCCAGGACTGCGTGTTCGTGATAGCACTGTTTCCTTTGAAATCAATTGAGATGTCACCATCGCTTGATCCCGGAGTTACTTAATGAACTGGCAGAATGGGCTCTATTTTTAGATCTCCCTCAAATCTGTTCAAACCACCACGTGTGTTAAAGCTCCCCGTGTCCTCAGCGCTGAGACGGCATCGGGCAGGATTTATGAGTTGAGCTTAATAAGAGGCGTGCAGAACTGAAATAGTAAGCTCCGTTTCCTTGAAAGCAAGGAAAATTAAAATGGCATGGTCACAATCCTGGCAGCTGCCTTGAGACAGTAAAGCGATACGTTCACGTGTGGCCAGGAGGATAAGGTGGAGCTGGGGTTTTCTTGTCTAAGTTACAACAGAGCCAAAGATTACAGACACACGACTGCTGGGAGTTCTTGCAAGCTTTGCAGAATGGATTTCTAAGTGTTTTCTGAGTAGGATAAAACTCTTGGTGGTTTATTAGACAACCTCAACAACTTAAAGAGCGTCTACTTCATTGTGAACGCTAGAATGTCTTCTCCTAAATGTTTATGATCCTTGTCAGAAAAGTATTTTTGCTAAAATAAGGAATAAACAGAGACATAGGTAATTTAGATGTTTCAGACTTACTGTAGTCTGAAGCCAAGTTGATTAAAACACAATTTCAGGAAGCCATGGAGAATGTCTTGAGGCTTTCCCCGGTGTTGGTGTTTGCACGCACGTGCCTGCCCGCAGAGCGTACGTGCGGTGTGGGCGATTGCAGGCTTGCAGCCTCCAGCCTGCACGGGGATGAGGAGGAGGAGGGCTGGGTGTGCTGGTTTGAGGTGAGTGCCAACTGCCTCCTCTTCTTCCTCTCACCCCGCTGGATGGAAATGTATGGAGTTGCAGAATGCATCTGTACTTGCTTCTGTTGCGTAGTCAAAATAAAAGCAAAAAGCTCCTGTGTGGTATAGACACAGACTATGCCAATAGGTCACTCCTGAGACCTGGCTCAGGACAGAGGTGGGCTGTAGCAGGGGTGAATTCAGAGACCCTGTGCAGATTGCTGCGGACTAACCTGATTTTTTTCCCCCATACTCTGAGCTGGAGGAAGGTCTCTGGGAGTTGTGTGGTCGCATCGGGTGAAACTGCCCGTGTCCATGCACACCGCAGGAACAAAACTGTTCTGCAGCTCCAGCGCCGAGCTGGGTTGTGTTCAGCTCTAGAGAAGTGAGGTTGGGCTCATCCCTGTCTGTTAGGATGGATAAACTCCATGTGGCCTGGCCTGGTGGCTCTGGGGCTGCAGCTTCTGGGCACGGAGGTGGTTGGGAAGCAGGAGGACACTGTGATGGGTAGCATGGGGTGGGAGGCACACGGAGAGCAGCAGAAGACCCAGCAGGGATGAAGCTCACTTCCGAAGGATGGGCAAAGGTTGAGTGGTGGGCTCGCTTGTGAAAATAGAGCGTGCATTTTCATTACACGTGCTTATTGTTATCTGCACACGTGGTCCAGCTCCCTCTGGCAGCCAAGTTAGCAGAGCTGCGGAGCCGGGCAGCACCGCGCATGCAGGGCAGCAGCATGTCTGCAGACTGGGGACAAAATGCTGCCTCCTTTAAGTGTCCTGTCTTGTTTTTCTCCATCCCTGTGCTTCAGATATTTCTCCGCCACTGAATTAACGCTGCTCCAGAGTACCGACTTCTTTTCACTCCTTTAAAACCACCAGCTACGTGGGTTTTCTGTGCTTGTGCAAATGCTTTCTTCCTTTCTACACGGGAGGCATTCTCATTATAAAGGGTATTTTCACTAATGTGGTAAATTCTAGTGTGACTTCGTGTGATCCGTGAAGTCCTGGCTCACTTCCAAACGGTCCTGCTGTATTTTGGGTATGCTCTCAAGGGGATTATAGGGAGAGGTTCTGATGCTATGGCTGTGGTCTGGGCACTGGTGGTTTGGGTCTCTTGGTTTTTATTTACTTATTTTTACGTGTTTTCTGGAATGAATACCTCACCAGGATGGCCAAATTGTAAGCACTGGTTGTATCAATGCAGTTATTTTCTGCTTTAGATGAAGCTTTATGTGGAGCTCATGAGTTGCAAAGCATTTGATACCAGAAGCAGACTCTGAGTCTGTTGCCGCAATGCCTTGAAAAATCAGCAGGACATAGCTAGGATGTGCAAGCTGTGTGTAGCTGTTAATGTTGAAGGGCCAAAGTCGAATAGCAGTTTCCATTTCAGCTTTATCTGCCAATTGTATCTTTTCCTGAAGTTTTTACCCTTTGAATGGCAGACTCTGTGCAAAAGATAAGCTTTGTGGGTTTTTTTTTGGTTTTGGGAGAAAAGGGATGGGGCAATGGGAGGCAGGATCTGAGGAAAATCCTGCCATTTTTAAGCTCAAATAGTGGAAGTAGAAATTATTTCAACAGCATGAGTGTTTGGTGATTTGGGGGGATTTTTTTAAACTGACTTGCAGCAGTTAATATAACACACTGAAAATATAATGTGACCAGTAAGTAGTTGTATTGGAAAATTTGCCATCCTTGCCATGAGATGTCTAAAATTGTGCCGTGGATGTGTGGTGGGTAGTGGGGTGAAAATGTAGAGGAATTGGTGTGTGCACGGGGCACGTGCCAAGGATCGCTGTGTGGCAGCACCACTGGGAAAACTTGGTTACTGCAGCTCGGGAGAGGAAGCCACCAGGGTCTCCACAACTCAGGGACTGAGTAAATTTTAGCTGAGCAATCCAAGGCTGCTGCGTGCTTGGCTGTGTAATCCTCATAGCCTGTTAAATCATTTTTTTATTCATTACGTGTTGGCATTCAGCCGTGGACACTGGCAACAAAACAACACTTTTTTTAAAAAGTAGTCATCTCTATAAAGATGTGATGTCTCTGGAAGTTTGCTGAGCCGAAGAAATTGCAATAAAAGCTACACTAAAATGTTGTTAAAGTGGGTGTGGAGCACCTGAGCGAGCTGGTGTGGGTGCTGGAGGTGCTGCGGGGGCATTGGTGTGGTACCCTGCAGAGGATGCCTGGTCACACTGAGCTGTAGGTGTATCTGTTGGTAAAAATATTCCGTGATGTCCAAAGGCATTGCTGACAGTTACTCGCAGAAACGTGTGCTGGCTTAATACAATGACATCTTTGTGAAAAATTAAGATGATGTGCAATGGAATTTTCCGTCCCTTAGTAAAAATGAGAGGAATTCCGTCAACTTCACTGTTCACAAGTAAAATCAGATTTTCTTATTTTTTCTTTTTAGGTGATGGAAACTGAGAAGTCTCAAGACCCAGCTTCTGCAGAAGTGTCCAAAGGAAACAACCAGAGTCCGACTCTGGGAAGTGGCATACTGAAATACAGAAGTCGATCCCAAGGTAAATCTGGGTTGATAAAAGATAGTGGTAATTGAGTTTTTATGTTGTGTATTTCTTTTAGCTCTCTAAAAGTGAGCTAGGTTTTCTCTGCTTTGGACATCGCATTGGTTTAATTTGGAAGGAAAACTCCAGCTGTAAGACGTTTGCATTCAGCCTCCTGAGTTGAACTGTTGTATTGACGGAAAGATTAGGCAAAATTTTGGAAGCTTCTTCTTTTTTTTTTTTGTAGTTTCTTTTTCCCTCTCCATTTTTTTAAATTATTTATGTTCCCTATTTGAGTATGCTTTAATTTAATGGACTGTAGTGAGGGAGGTCTTTCAACATGCCATCACCAACGTACCCATTTTAGCAAGTACTCTCCACCTTTTCTATTGCGTTGTGACCAAGTCTTAGCAGTAACCTGTGAGCAAAGCTCAACCACGTTCTCATCCTAAATATTTTCCGAGGGTCCCTCCCTCCAATATTCACCTCAATTTCCATTTGCTCAGGTGTTTTTAGCATCCTCCAGGCAGCTGCCTTGCCTGCAGTCCCTGTGGCTGTGTGTTGGTGGCTCACTGGATCCAGCCCGGAGCATCCCCCAGGCTGGGATGCAGTGCGGGAAGAAGCCTTGAAAAAGAGGTGGGGGGAAAATGCAGAAATACAGCTTCTAGAAGAAGAGAGAGGGAGGTGATGGGAAAGGGTTAGTTCTGGGTGCCAGGAAGGTCTGGGAGTGAAAGAAGTGCCAAGACACTTGGGTTCTGCCAAAGTAGCTGTCCTGGCTGTGTGCGGCAGTGGCGTCCTGCATGCCCATGGAAGGGGAGCTTTAAAACCAGCAGTAATTTCGCACCCCAAAGCAGGGAGTGGGTTTCAATTGCACTCTGGGAGGTGGGTGCAAATTCTGCCTCTGGATACGGTGGTAAAATTCCTTTAATGCTGGGTGAAAACAAGTGGCTGCCCTTGGCTCTGTGCTTCCTCCCTCCCTTGCGCTGGTGCTTGCACAGCATCCTGGTCAGGAGGAGGTGGCAGAAAACACATTCGGGGCTTCTCTGGGCAAATTTGCAGTGGATCTACCTCAGCACATGGCTTGTCGCCAGTGTAAGAAGAGGGTAGTGAAGGCGAAGGGGAAGCAGAGCTTCCCCCTTCTGCGGCAGCTGCAGCTCACATTGGTTTAAAGTAATCTCAAAACTTATGCAAAATCCAATTTGTGTGAATTTTGCCTGTCTTGGGACTTCATCTTTAAATTAGAGGTTGATGGTGCTTCCCTGTATGGTGGGGGAGTTGCAGGGATAAATGTGCAGGAGCTGCTGGGACTGGGTCCTGTGGGGACCTCGGAGGAAATGAGAAACGGAGGAGCCCTGGTGTGAGGAGCGGGCGCTCGGTGGCTGACTGCAGGATGTCCTGCAGGACGAATCATTCTCTTTCTAATGTGAACTCTGCACTCTTCTCCTCTTGAAGACAACTAGGATCACAGCCAGAAGGAAAGAAAACAGCATTTATTTGGCACATTTTTCCTTTTTCCATTCCAGAAAAATTTCCCTCAAAGTGACATGACACCTCCAGAAATGAGTACGGCTACAGTGTCAGGTCTTTTAATTTTAAATAAATGAAGCTTGAGAGCTTAGTGCACTGGCAAGTGCCATTGGGTGAGAACAGCTGAATTTCTTTTCTGTCCCTGAGCTACCGGCTCAATTATCTGCTTTTCCTTACTGCCATGAGTGACAGCGCTGAGGAGTTCAGCATCACTGAAAGATCATACAAAAGCTGTAACAGCAGAAAAGTTTTCAGCTGAGGATGATCAAACCTAGCTTGTAAGTGCTCTGTTGGGTACAGTGAAGCATTGTTTTAAGGCATTGTTAAGTTGAGGTTTGCAGGAGGTGATTATTTTGTGCTGCCGAGAGAATGAAGCAGCTCTGAGATGTCTGTGAGATGCATTTCGGTGGTTTTCCCTAGGTGCCGGATCCCGCTTAGAGTCTGTGGGAGAAGATGATGAGCTGATGGTGGAAAATGGTGAATCGAACTATGAGATAGCAGTGAAGTACTCGCGGGGCGGGAGAAAGCACTCTCTGCCGCAGCAGCTGGAGTCGGCAGGAGCTAGGCAGGTGGGTGCAAAAGCCGGGTGCGAGCACCGCACGTCCCTCGGTCTGCGCCATGCCGAACTGGGATGCGTTGGCCACCTACGGAGAACTTCTTTCCTCATGGGATGGTGAAGAGGGGTACTTCATGCTATATGCAGGCCCTAAAGCTGACACCATAAGATGCAGCTCTAGAGATCTGAGCACTTAATAAAACCCTCTCTTTATTTTAATGACTTGATGAGGTAGGCATTTCTTATTTTATTTTTAGCAGGTAAGGACTTCGGTATATCATGAAACTACCCTTAATCTTTTTAATTTAAATTGTGGCTGGTATATTACAAAATGATGCTACTCTGTGAAATGTGAGGAAAATTACAGCAAGGTTCAATTTGACTGTAACGAGCTAGGATTTCATCCCATGAATGCTCATCTGAATATATCTGTTAAGATCCCCCCCATCTCCTCCCAGACACACAGTTTTCCCAGTATGTGACATCCCAGTGCCTGTTCCAAGCAATCAGAGCAACTTCCCTTGTTTGCTGATCTTTACTAGGACTACCACATCGTGAAGAAATCCACCCGTTCCTTCAGTGCTGCCCAGGTGGAATCTCCATGGAGACTGACCCAGCCGTCCATCATCTCGAATATTGTCCTGATGAAAGGGCAAGGCAAGGTGAGGATTTCTGCATGTCTGGTTTCTCACATGGAGCAAGAGCTGGCATTTTAGAGGCAGCTCCAACCCCCAGGACTTCCAGCAGCTGAGTGGGGCTGGTTTTCACTCTCAAAGGTAGCACAATAACAATAAACAAATTCCATTTTCAAATGTAAATGCCAAAGTTACACCTGCAAAATACAGGGCAAACAATGTTCATGTCGCACGCTTGACGTGAGGTGGCTTTCATTCTGACTTGATGTGTCTGGTCATTACCAAGATATCAAATATTAATAATGGGTCTATAAATATGTATGTATATGCAAAGTTGGGACAGCTACAGAAGAATACCTGTTTGCGTGCATATTTATGGACAAGCATATTTTATCTCTGTGGAGTCTGGATACATTAAAAAAAATCACTGTAAATTAAGCATTAAACCCAAAGATAGGTTCCTGGTTGATTGTTTATCTGAGAGCACTGAATTCTCTGGCTCACAGAGTCCTCTTTTCTTTCCCCAGTAATGTGTTAGCACATTTCCTAGATATCAGCTGAATGCTATGGGAATAAAAAGGTATTAAACTCAGTGTGTGCTGTTTTCTCTAACCCAGTCCATGCTAGTATTGGAGCTCTTACTTAAATATGCTAAAGATATGCATTTTTTTTTTCTGAAATACTGTTTAAATTCATCAGATGGATGTGTTTTGGACTAAAAAGCCTTGTTTTGACTTTCAAGCTCAAGTACAAAACAAGTTCTTTGTTGTGCTTTAAGTTTAGCAAAGAATTGGAAACAGTGACTTCTCTGGCTAGATTGACTTACGGTTGTTTTAACTCTCCCTGTTTTGGGAGCTTCAGATCTTTAATGATGTTTCCAAGTGCATATTTATGATTTTTCACCTTTTTATTTTTTGACCCCATTTTTCTTTTAAGAATTAGCTTATCTCTCCCTGTGCGATAAGTCGCCCTTGCCTGCCTTTCTGCAGCTAGCTCCAAGGTGTTACAAAGCAGTTGGAAGCAAGCAAGCTGTAGTCATCGTGAACCACCTCAAACAGCTGCTGTTTCAGGTGCTTTGCACCCACCTTTTGAGCAATAGTTTGTGTTACAATAAGTGGTGCATATCATTTCTATAGTAGCATTTGCTTTTTGTCTCTGCATGGAGCTGGGTCTTGAGAAGTATTTCCACAGAGTCGCTGTGTTGGTGGCTCGGAGCCAAGCGCGTGACCTCGTTTTTTCATCTGTAGGTAGATCTGTATGGGGTGTTTTCCTGCTGGGGAGTTGCAGCACATCAAGAAGGTGGGTTAGCGTGGGCAGTGCTGCACTTTTGCAGCCGTATTGCTCCCGATCAACCCCAAGCAGACGTGGGGACAGCTGCTGTGTCTGTGCAGGGAGTGCCGGGAGCCTCGTGCTTTCTGCAGGTTGCTTTGCAGTTGGTAGTTGCACAGTAAACCTTCACTTGAGTTATTTTGTGTTACAAGGTGGAGATAGGACGCTTCCTTTCTGGAAATCAGTAGTCTTATTGAATTACTAGAAGCTTGTAACAGTAGTAGTCTACTTTATATTCATGGAGTAAAATGAAAGAGCCGTGTGCTGCATGGGGTTGTAAACACAGTGTTAATGCCTGCTCCAACGGCATCCCTCGGCTGGACAGCACTGCCCGTGGCACTGCCCTGGCTTCAGATCACTGAACCACAAGTTTTCCACTTCCCCTGTCCACCTGGTCGGTGACTTTTCTCTTTAGTGTGTGAAATACGTCTACAGCGTTGTCAAGAGGAGAAATATAGGGGGATGGATCAAGGAAGTGATTTGGCTGGGAAATAGCTCTGCAGAAGGGGGAGAGGTTTGTTCTGCTGCGCTCATCTGTTCCCTGATCAGCTTCTCAAGGCGGTCCCGCAGCCAGCCAGGGCAGCACGGGGGCAAGAGCTAACAGATGGAGCCCTGGGGAATGTATTGATCTAGATTTATTTAAATACAGCGTGGTACATGTCTCCAGAATAATTAAAAATGTACATGTGCGTGACAGCCCCCCCATGCCATCCCCCTTTGAGCTACATTCCTGACATTACAGCACTGACCTCATGTCATGCTCTTAAGCTCTTCTTTTCCTGAGGAAAAGCAGGATCTGTGACAGTGGAGAAAACTACAGTTAATCTTGGATATAGATCTCAGGGGTGGGAATCTACTGTCTGTCAATTTAACAGCAATGTGTTACAGTTTTTAAAATTGGAATAGGATAACATAAAGCCATTGATCCAGTGTTTAAAAAAAAAAAAATATCGTAATAGCATTTTTTTACTTTTAGCTTAAGGTGCTTGCTGCTACCTTTTGGGCTGATAAGTGTGTTGCTGTTAGAATGAAAGTAAATCAGGAGATGCAAGCAGAGAGTAAGATTGCAGTGTGATTCATCAGAAGCTATTAGGTTTTCATTTCTCCTTTGTCTGTATGTTACTGGCAGTCTTTCTCAGACAGGTGATAATAGAGTAAGGTGCCAGCTGTGCATCTTCTCCTCCCTTTTCTTCAGGGTCTTGGATTCAGCATTGTGGGAGGTCAGGATTCTGCTCGCGGACGCATGGGGATTTTTGTGAAGACTATATTCCCAAATGGAGCAGCGGCTGCTGATGGAAGGCTTAAAGAAGGTATGGTAGGGAGACTCCAACTGTATATAAAGGACCATAGTGGGATACTGTTTCAGCCCAGCAGAAAAATTCAAGTACAGCTTTATTTAGGCACCTGGCCATCAGCAAGAGGTTGTGGAGGTTGTAACACACCCTGTTTCTTCATCCTGGGGAAGATCTATCACAGCAGTTAACTTGATTATGTTGTATTTTGAGAAGGGAAAGCTACAGCATGAAGTTGTTTTTTCCTTCAGTGAACCTTATTCGCCCAAGTCTTTAGCTCCAATTCTTCAGATACAAAGGGTCATCGATAGCAATGAAATGTATCTATTCAGCCAACATCTGGCTTAAAGATGTTGGTCCAAGAAAGGGTTGTACAGAGTGGTGTGCTTGGGAGAGGCTTTTTTGAGCCCCTGTGTTTTATGAGCCTCTTAGTAAAATTTTGATGTGAATCAACAAGTAAGGGTCATCACCAGAAAAAGAAAAGAGGGAGGATGGGATTGGCAGTAGGATCACCCAGCTGGTTAGAGAAGCAGATATATGCTGGTTTTATTACTGCTTTTCCAGACTTGATCTCTGAGCTGGATGTATAGCCTGTTCTATGTGTGTTTGGACTCTGGTCTGAGTCTTCCCATGCCAGACAGACTCTTAGGCAGCTAAAAGTACAAACTGACCACAAGTTTAGGCTGGTGGTTTATAACTCCTGTGTAAGGGCTGGGTAATTTCTCTTCCACAGAAAGCTGCTTCTGTGTTACTTCTCTCCTTCTCGTATCATCATTCCCATCTTTACATCTCATCACACTGTATTTGAGGCTGCTTTTGGTGCCAGTTCTCAAACTCACTCACTGCCAGAGGGAAGCTTGCACCCCTGCAGCATGGGTTGTGCACTCACCATGGGAAGCCAATAAGTAGCAGCTGTCCCATAAACCCAGCAGCCTTCAGAGGATATTCAGAGCTCACAAACTCCTTTTTTAAATTTTTTTATTATTATTTTATTTCACTGAGGCTAAGAAAGGAGAGGAGGGGTAGACTTGGCTGATGACATCACCCCATCTAATTTTGCACAGATGGAAGTAAAATTGCAGAAAGGGGATCTGGTTCCTGCTCACTTTGCCCTCCTTTTACTAAAATGAAAGAGGTTCAACACAGCTGGGTATAAGCAGTAAGATCCGGAACTGGAAGCTTGTAATAAGCAGGTAGAAATATGATAGAAAGTGTTCGTTGGGGTGGGAAGGGCATTTACTATCACAGTGTGTGGGCTAGTCGCTTCTCCCTCCACAGGTGCTTGGTAAGAGGAACACGTTTGCTTTCTGTATGTGGATGCAAGGCCATTTTTTTCTGAACAGGCTTTGGAGTAATGTGCTGTACTGTTTCACTTAGATTCTTCTTTCTCTTATTGATGCTCATGAAAGAAGGGGAATTTAATAGTCCCATTGGACTTAATGTTACAAGCATCTATTTTCAGTCTTTGGTAAAAATCTGTGATGATTTCCATTTGTTTGTTAGTATGAGAATGCCAAGTTAAGGATCTCTGCTGAAGAACAGTCTTTATGAATTCATCATTATTAACTTGTAAAGGCATTAGGACAAGTGAAAATAAACTGGGAGTAGTAGAAGGCTTTTTACTGAGCAGCTAATTGGAATCCACATAGTAGCAGGTTACCTTATGTATAAGAAGTTTTTTTACATCTCTATAGTCTGTGTATTGCTGACTTCATTTTTTTGTATCTGATTACTAGGGGATGAAATCCTAGAAGTTAATGGAGAGTCTCTACAAGGGCTGACCCATCAAGAGGCCATTCAGAGGTTTAAGGTAACATGGGTGTAGTATGAGAGAGATTCATGCTCCTCTTCATTCAGTGACCTTTAGCACCCTCAACTTCATATTCTTTCACTTTCTACAATTTAATATATACAGGCTCACTGGCAAATACTGGCTTATCATATCACCTTATTGGGGTTCTCTGGTGTCTGTCTAGCAACTCAAGAAAGGTGTGGTGACCCTGACCGTGCGCACACGGCTGCGCAGCCCGAGCCTCACGCCCTGCGCGACTCCCACCTTGCTGAGCCGCTCCAGCTCCCCCAGCTCCAGCGCCAGCGGTGGCACACCGGTCCCCGGCCCTGATGAGACTGATGGTTCCTCCTCCTCCAGCCGCAAAGGCCCCGGCCCAAAGGACAGGATTGTCATGGATGTGACACTCAATAAAGGTGAGAGTCTGTTGGAATGAGCTGGGAGAACAAATCCCTGATTCTTAGGGTTTTTGGGGGGTGAATAGGCTAATGGCTCTAATATCCAGGGCACCTACCGGTGTTGTTCTGCTCTTGAATCACAGCGTGATGGAGAAAAACATCCTCTGATGCCAAGACCTCTAAAGAGTTCTCCCTTCCCCATCTTGCTGCTCTGGAGTCAGGAAGCTCTTACTGGTGGCAGTGTCCATGCTGCTGGAAGGGGGAGGCTGGGAGATACCAGGCAAAATGTGAATCAGCCTCTCAGCAGCCCAAATGTCCGTGCCCTTTTTGCAAAGGGTAGCCCTGAATAGGGCAGATCCCTGCAGAGTGCTCAGAATTGCCCAGATGAGCTGCTTGAACTCCTGCATGAGGGTTGGTCTCATTATCAATAATTGCACAAGGGAAACTTGGTGTATATGCTCTTTGTGGTGGGACAAACATGCCTGCTTTAAAGGCATGGGTAATGTTTTCAATGGTTGGATTGAAAATTTGAAGAAAGATGATGTCCAGCAATTCCTACTTCAGGAACGCAGTTATCTGAAGGAAAGCAGAGGGGAAGGTGGTCAGGGGAAATCACTGAAACAGAGATAACTGCTCACATTACTTCATGCCTCTTTGCTGAGGGATGCCATGCAGGTATTTAACAAAAGAGAGCAGTGCAGTTGGCAGCATCTTCTGTGCTCCCATTTTCTGAAATAATTCTGAGTGAGATCTTTGTTGGATTGCTGCTCCCACTCCTTTGTGCCGCAGACCAGATCAGACCTTGCGCAACACTTCCAGTCCTAGGCGGTTCCCAAGGCACACTGAAAATTTGCCAGGAGCAGAGCTAGTCCTTTCAATGGTGGATCTCAGAAAACAGACAGGATCAGATATTTTCAGTCCTGATTTCCACTGTTAGTCTTGGCTTCCTGGCTGGCGGCACCTAAGGCCAACCCTGAAACAATACGTGAGTCTTGGTCTCCAGATGGGATGTGGGAACACAAACACTTGTGTGTCCTGCATGAGTACAATGCGCGGGAAATAACAGCACTTTTCTTTGTACTTGTTTTTCACAGAGCCAGGGGTTGGACTCGGCATTGGTGCCTGTTGTCTCACGCTGGAAAACAGTTCTCCAGGGATATATATTCACAGCCTGGCCCCAGGATCAGTTGCCAAAATGGATGGCAGATTAAGGTTAGTTAAAGCAAAAATGGGAGGGAGTGGTTTTACAGTAAAATTGATTGAGACTTCCTTTTCACCTATTGGTTGGTGTAGCAAGGAGGGGATTTATACTTAAGTATTCACTGAAAAGAAACCATTTAAAGACATTCCAAAGTGGTATTTAGTACTCAAGAAATGTTATTCTGTGTGCTAGAAGCAGCATGGCCGTTAAGATTTGTTTTTGGCTTTTTTTTTTTAATTCTCTACACAGAAAACCAAGCCTAATAGCAGCCTTTGAAAAAGGGGAGCAGCAAGAAGTGCAGCCTCATGTCTTTTTATCAGAGCAGCAGCCAGAGACCCCAGATTGGCAGGAGATGTGCTGAGCTCTGCTAGAAGCTCACTCACCTGAAACTCTCTTAAGAAGAGCTGGGGGGGATGTTCTTATCGCTGGCTGTGCCACTGGCTGCAGCAGTGCTCTTCTGCCCTTACTGTCTGTCTGGCAGGATCGCTGCAGGACCTGCCCATCTCATTTACTCTGTTGTGCTGTTTGGATGATTATAAGAAATCCTAAGAGAGAGAGGAAGTCATTCCTAGGGCTCCCTTGTGCTTTACATTGGATTAAGTGACAGAAATGTATTTTCTGTTCCTCTCCTGGGGGCCTCATTTTTAAAAACCATTCAAGGAAATCTTCCACCTTTCCGTGTTGCTGCGTAAATGCTGGTGGGTGCCAGGAGCATCATTTGGGAGGGGAGGCTGTGGTTAAGGCACGCTGGGACCATGTGATCCACACTGAACTTGTGGCTTGAGTGCTGGTGCAGAGGAGTTGCACGATAGCCTTGCTTTTGTGATGGGCAGAGAGTGCTTTCCGTTTCCTTGCTCACCAGGTAAACTGTGAAAGACCAATTTGGCTTTTGGAATAAGGGAAGAAGATAATTTTGTAGTTGCATCCCTGCAAACCCTTGGGGGAACAAAAAAAAAAAAAAAAAAGAAGGGAAAAAAAACAACATTGAAAGTTCCTACCATATAGAAATGCCTATAGGAGACAGCACTTTAATGCCAGCTTGCTTTCTTGTAAGCCTCTTTGGAAATGATTGCCGTGCTGCTTGCGTCTATGTGTAACAGCTGCATCATTTATTAGGTTTAAATGATTGATTATATCCAGGCATGCTTCCCAGTTTTCTAGCTTGCTTCTTTGAGACATTGCTCCTGTTGTCCCATCCGTGGTTTATGGCTCCATAAGCCCAAACGTACAGAATGGTTTTGATTTCGGAAAACCACGTTAATCAGATACTGACCTTACGATACTAGAAACAGTTTGAACCCAGTCCCTCAATATCTGAGCTCCCCCTCTCAGTTACGTGCCTGTGTAAGCGATTCCGTTTTTTAGTTTCTAATAGGTGTTGCCATCTAAAAGGTAGGCAAAGCAGCAGCACGATTAATGGTCAGGTCATCCTTTGCTTCCATAAGCCTCTACCGGAGTACAGGCTACTGAAGGCTGCCATGTGCAATCGCTGTTTTGCTTTTGGCGTGTGGACTCGCAATGTAAGCTCATTTCCATTGTCACAAGTAACCCAACATAAATCAGCAGTAGTGGATTGTTTAAGTGTCTATTTAAAGCAAATGTTTCAGTAATTATGGAGAACGCTTTAATGATATCCCTAGTTGATGATCTTTTCTTTTGAACAGTTCCAGATGTCTGAGCACCATGTGCAAGAGTTATGAAACTGGAAAAACAAAACTAAACAATCTATGCTTTCCTCTCAGTTATTTTTTTTAATAGGTTCTGTACGTTAATTTGAAGCAAATATACGCTTATCTCGCTCAATTTTTTCCTGGAATCATTTCATAAACTCATATCTAAATCATGAATTTCTTATCAGTGTTTCTGTTAAGTAATTTAATATGATGGGAAGGAACAGCCCATCTGAATCTAATTTTTCCTCTTCTGTGCGCAACAAGTATCTGAATGCAGAACTAGAACTGAAATTTGCTTTCACCGTAGTCCAAATGCAGCCAATTTTCTCTGTTGATTTAATAGGGTTTGTAGCACTGGCAGTAAGTGCAGAATGGATCACTGGACCTCCCTCGCAAAGTCAACAGGACTTAAAGCATTCACGTCACTGGGAGCAAGAGCAAGACTGGCTTCTTTGCAAATCAGATCTTTTCCAGATACAAGTATCTTTGAAAACGTTTGGCCACTGGTCAAAAGCACAAATGTTTTTATAAAAGGCGGATGTGATTAACTGTGTGTCTCTCTGCAGTCGGGGCGATCAGATCCTGGAGGCAGATTCGGTTAGTCTGCGTCATGCGGCGTTAAGCGAAGCCTACGCCATTCTGAGCGAATGCGGTCCAGGTCCGGTTAGCCTTATCATTAGTCGGCATCCTAACCCTAAGGTGAGCAGAAAACGTATAGCACATCTGTGTTGTTTTCATCTGGTGCTGTAATTTGAGCCTTGCTACCGGGAAAGTGGCAAATGAGTATTGGATTTTTCTCTCTATGGCATGTATTGTGCAAGAAGTCAGGCTAAAGGATTGTCATGATGCCTTCCAGTTTTGTAAGGTCTAACAATGCTAGACTGTCCTTGCTGCTATTCCCTTCATCACCCACTGATCAAATGCAATTTTCCTGGAACCAATTGAGTGAAGTGCTTCCATCTTTCTTCATACTTGGACCAAGTGGCAATGCAAATATGGCACAAATCCTCTTCCTCCTTAAAGTTATTTTGCAGTTTGTCTGTGAGTGGAATATAATTTAGGGCCAGGAGTATAAATATCAACAGATTGAACTGATCAACTATAATAGAGTAATAGGAATACAGTTTTTTAAAGAGTAAAGTCTGTCCAAAGATCAAAGTTTTCCTTCAGGAATTAAAAAATGAGAATTGGAGTGTACTGCTACTGTGAAATCTGTGCAAGGGCGGTTTGAAAATAAGCCTGTGTTTACAAAGTGAGTGATTATTTTCAATCAATTTTAAAAAATTGATGATAGAAGAAAGCCCTTTTAACCAAGCTATAGGGAATAACAACTTCTTTTATTTCAATATTTCAAAGAATTTCGTGAGTGTACAAAACCTTCCTGTTTAAACAGGACTGAAGCTGTAAAAATATTTGCATTAGTGGGTCCAGAGAGCTCTGACTTTTGAACTTGTAACTACAAATAGAGGCCTTAATAAATCCATATCTAGGAGAACTCAGATTTCTTATTTTATAATTAATTTATATTTTCTGCTAAATCAAATATACAAACAATAGACAAATAGGGTCCTACTGCCCAGAGTTTATTATGATTGCTGTGAGGCCTTGTGATGCTAAAAAGAAAGTGGTTCTGCTAGTTAAAGGTAAGCACGCGAGGGGTAAGAATTGGGCTTATAGCCTAAGATAACAGTATTTCTAGAGAGTCTGTATGCTGTGCTGAACCAGCATGATGGTTCCATTTGATTGCATTATTAAGGCATATAGACTTCTCAGAGTCTATAAGTAGCATGAAATAAGAACTCCGTGGAGTGGAGCCTGCCCTTCTCTCCTGTCCTTCATCTCGCTGCCGTGGTGGCTCAAAAGCTGTTGAGTGACCTAACCAGGTATCTGCTGAGATGAACTGAGTTGAGCTAATTGGTTGCCATTACTCAGTAACAGAGGGAAACTATTAAGTGGATCCTATTACAGTTTTCCATAAGTGATATTTAAAATGACAACAAATCCTTTGCCAAGAATTGCTAAGTAAAGTTGAAAGTTGAGCTGGAGGGACCCTAAAGCATATCCACCGCAGGCAATACTGAATCCACAGTCCCTTATAGTTGGATCTCTGAAGGAGTGTTCCATATGGGGACCCGTATTTGTCCTATATCACTGTTGCCTTTTTTCTGACAGTACTGGGGGATCTACAGAGGTTTTTGTGTGTTGATGTTTTTTTAATTTATTTATTTTTCTTAATAACTTAATAATATCCCAACCTGCAAATAGTAGTTAAGAACTAGTTTGTCCCTCTCCACAGAAGCAGTTTGATTTGCCTGAGGTGTGGAGGATGCTAAAAAATCAACATTGGCAGAGCTTGTAGAAGTGAGGATTTTTGGTTAGCTTTAAACAAATACTGCAGCCTGCCCAGCACCTAGTTTTGCTCTGGGGCCATCTTGTACCCAGTGGTTTGAGTAAAGGTCCTGAGCATACTCTCAGGGTTTGGTCCATGTCCTGTAGGGACTCCCTGTGCCCCAGGAGCCCAAAGGCTTTTGGTTTGCTGTAAGGTCATGCCACAAGCTGAAAACAGATGTATTTCTACAAAGGCTCTTGTTGCTTTAGACATTTTTATACTTAATCTCTCATTTTATGACACAAAAGGTCCACAGTACATTTTGTTGCTGAGTGTGTTCACTTCGGTGTTTTCATGTACTTCCAAGAGAAACACCACAACATTTTCTTTCTTCTTGTTATTCTGAGTGAATGTGGCATTTAAACTATGTTTAAACTGCTGAGTTTGCTTAGGAATCTTTCAAATCTTCCTGGTTCAGAAAGATTCAAGTTTCTCGTCTCTCTTTATGTTGAATTTTAATTCATGTAAAGCAATGTGTACAGAAATTACTTTTGACAGAGTTAACTTGCTTTCTGTTTTTAACTATATACTCCTGCAGACTAGTCATTCCTGTTATTACTGGCAAACTCCATATAATTTTATAAGAATTAAGTGCATGGCAGTAATTCAGGAGAAAATTAGCAAATATGGTAAACCGGTATTTATTCTTAACCCAGAAGAACACTAATTACCAATTACTGATTTAGGTTTTCTTTTCTTTTTTTTTTTTTTTTTTAATAGCAGGGGGAAATTAAAATTAAAATGACAGCTAATATCTTGGGAAGTCTGGTATTTTTCCGGTAGGCAAACTGTAGAATATCTTCTGTTGCTGACATATGCTTGTACAAAGCAGTCTTTGTCTATTTTAGAGTAATATTTTCTCAATAAATCAATATACAGTATTTAATTGAGTTAAAATTGTGCTGTAATGGCATCATTTGACTTCTTTAAGTCTGGTGCAGTTTTGTTTGTTTGCATAATATGGCACTTGGACATCATCTTCATGAATTTGGCTGGCGTCTGCCTCCTGATTTCCACAAGGTAGTGGGACAGAGGGTGTCTGTATCAGGGGACCAAAACTTAGGAGCTCTCAAGTAGGCCTTCTTTACTGTGGCTTTAAAAGTAGCATATTGGAAATGAGTTATGCATTTGTAGTGATAAGTGGTCAGACTTTCATATTCATTTCTTCTACCCAGTTTGATCTCTGTCTTCCACTTGACTTTAGGTTTCCGAGCAGGAGATGGATGAAGCAATTGCACGCACGACTCACCGAGAGAGCAAAGACACAGGCTCCTCTCATGTCACAGGTGGCAGCATGTTTCCTTCTAAATATTTGTTCTTTTCCAGATGTGGGAAGGTTTAAGGACATGCTCTAGGATTCCCCAACACCAGCAATATTTTGAGGGCCCTCAAAACAGCTGACAAGTTTGGGGAATGCAATCACTCTGTCCACTGCAAAAATTTTAGCAAAAACATCCGGTTCAGATGGATCAACTCTCTAGATCATGTTACTTGCTTTGGGTTTCACTAGGCTGCCATGATCTAAAAGTAGGGGTGCCAAGAGGTGGTTGCTCTATCCTCTCTTTGGGATTAATTGGAAGGAGAATGTCCCCGTAGGGAAAGGGAAGAAGGAATGAACTCCATCTGTGTGCGCTTACCCATGTGGATGGCAAACAACAACAACAAAGTATCGGTGTAACCATTTGAAAAAGTCCAGATATTGTGTACTGCTCTATATGTTTTAATTTGATTATAATCTTTGGGATCATGTCAAAACGCATTCTCTGGTATTTGTCTGTTTTTTCTGAACTCCAGATTTAGCATTTCCTAACATCTTACAGATGAAAGCAAACTCTTGGCAATGGCAGAGTGACCAGTAAGGTGATTTTCAGACAGAAATGTTAGATTTGTAATTATCCTTGTATCTGCATCAGCTAAGACCTTTTTTGCAGTAGGCCTTGCTGGTGGCTGCTAATTTGTCTTGTGCGGTTGCACCTAGTCAGCAGTGTGCTCCAGCAGGCGAGGGGGACCATCTCCTGCTCATCAGGAGATTCATAGCTCTGGCCTGGGCCTGGCTGGTGTAATGTGTTTCTGTGATAATGTTTCACCTGATCTGAGGGAGAGTTTGTGAAATGTTAAATAAATCTCACTTTATGAAGGCAATTCAGATAATAAGTGGGATTAAGCGCAGCCGCTGGCTCAGATGGTGAATAAGGGGCTTGTTTGGATATATGGACAGCAACTTTATTTTTGGCAACTAACTAAGCTGCGTTCAACAGGAGCTGTACAAAAAAGCCCGTCTCCTGGTGTGAAGGCCAAACAAGGAGAGACTTCATCTCCCCTCAGCTGGACGATGAAACGCTTCCTGGAGCCAGCAAGCCGGGTAACAGGATTAGATGCAATACAAACAGTCTGCTTCAGATGCAGCTTTTTCTGAAGCTCTCACTTGATCAGGGAGTTCAAAACCAAACCTCTGTGCTCCTTCCCTGTCGCATGGGCTCTGTAAAAGTGTTCGTTTCTTATGCCACACGTTTAAATTGTGACACTGGAGTTGTGAGCTATTGTTTGTCTGTGTGCCCATAGCTTTTGGGAGCGACGTGCGGAGCACAGCAGAGAAAAGTGTGAGTTCCCTCCTCCTGCCACCTCAAAGAGCACACCTGTTCTGCAGGAAGCTCCTGCTGACACGAAAACGAGTTAGCAGGAGAGACCTGAGCCTGCGGGCAGAAGGCTGAGTGCTTGTTCTCTCTCTTATACCCACTGCAGTGGAAAAGTCTGTTTTTTCTGGGACAGCCAAAGAAGCCATGCCCTGAAGTACAAACCCTGCCCTTCTCTCAGTGCAGAAGGTGTATAAAGGGAATTACAGAAGTGAATGGTTTCACCCCTCGTTTGTGTGTTGAACCACATCTGCAAAGAAGTGGAATTTGGAATCTTTTTTTATTATGCAGGCCAAAAATGTATTGATGTGCTGCATTTCAGCCATCCAAGTTTGACAGTTTGGTCCTCAATATACTGGCAATTCCTGTATTTTTAAAATTGGCCTTAAACTTCCTTTGTTGACAAGGGTGATGTGAGCGGAAATTGTGGTGCCTGCATGCAGGCAAGGGCTTTAAGCATTGATGGTGACTGGTCACCAGCCTCGCTTTTTTTCAGCAGGGATCTGTCAGCTCTGAGGCAGAGCTTTCGCAGTACTTCTCGCATGACGGAACGAGCCAGCTCCCGTTCGCTGATGCTGTAACTGGCTCCTGTGATGAAGAGCAACTCCGTCAGAGGAACAGAAACAGTTTGCTGGATGATGGCTCTCTTCTTCCTGGTAACCTGAGTAAGAAACGGAAATGTGTCTGGTCATTTGGTTAATGAGGGGAGAGTCACTGAGCGCTGGTTTGCTTTACGGAAGAGCTGTGGTGATTCCTGTGCTGGTAAGAAATGCCTGGCAGCATCCTGCAAGCCAGTGCTGATCATATGAAATTCTGGAAGATGGAAGGGGTTTACAACAATGCACATAAATGCCTGTTTCCATGGTAGTTTGTCCAAATTGCTGCTCTGATTATGTGAGAATGACTTTATTTGACTGGTTTGGCCAAAACTAGATTGACAACACCGCAGGGTATTTTTTTTTTTCAAATGGCTTATGATCATCTGATTGATTACATTTAAATGAAAGTGATCTTAGCAACCTCAAATACACAATTTCAAAATGTCACATGTAGCAGTGTAAAAACAATCGAATGTTCAAGCTGACATCAGATATTTTGCATATGTATCTTTCTCCCCATGGTAATTGACTGAAAGAATCTTTCATTTCCTTATTGAGATGCACCTTATTTCAGATTCAAAGGATATTATATTTATTCTGCCTTTCCTGTGCTTCTCAAGTCATCTCTTTGTCTACTACTTGTTTTTCTCTGGAAATTCATTATTTAATGCTGAAAAGCATTTTCATGCCAGGGGGAACTTTCTAAGAAGTAAGATGCAGTTCTTTCTAAGAAGGATGAGAAAAGGGTTCTTAGGCTAATTAGCCTTTAATTTGAAAATGATTGTCGTGTGCTTGTATTTTTGTTCGAGAAAGCATTTCTCACTCACTGTAAATTGATCCAGGCAGTATCATAGATTGAAGCAAGATGTAAAAGAAATTCTGTTGTTTAAAGTAAAATGCACATGTGTATGTGCATCCCTTTCTTCTTTGGGTCATAGTCATAATTTAGAAATAAGCTTAAAATAGAACCAGATGTGCCATGAACTGATTTCAGGAATAGCTCCAGAATTTATGGGTAATCTGCCATTGCTCTTGCTGTGTATTGTAGTTAGAGGGAAGACATGAAAAAACTGCTTTTTGCTTTCTGAGGAGAGGTTAAGCTTCTCCTCTGTAAACAGAGCCACATGTCCTCTGTTGCAGTTGGATGCATGGTATTAAAATCACTGATAAATGCAATTATAATGTAACTTTTTTTTTTTTTCTAGCTGCTAGAGAAGCAGGACTGGCAAAAGCAAATGGTCTGGCTTCTCCAACCAGCGGGAGATCATCTGGTCTTCACAACAAGCATGTGGAGTCTGTCCGACCCGGCATCCTCAGTGATAGCCCCAAATCTGCCCGCAGCCCCTTTCATCGACAGAGGAGGGTTGTTTTCTACGATGGTGACGGGAGTGATGATGATGAAAGTTCCCACTTGCAAAGAAGCCAGAGGGTCAAGAGCCAGGAGGATGCTGGCATTGTCATTACAACGTCATCTGTAGAAATTGATGATGAGAGCCAGGACAGCGAGTCACCTAGATTTATTGGCACAGAGACGTCTTCCCCTGTCTTCAGCAACTCCATGGAGTCTGCAGACAGCACACCAGAGCAAATTGACTCTCCTTTCTTCCCCATCATAGCATTTGACTACTCAAGTGTGCCTGAAGTTCGTCTCAGCAGCCTGAGTTTGAAGGAGCTCCGGGAAGCACAGCTTGAATCTAAGAGATCACCAAAACTGGAGCACAGAGCAGTCACGAGAGTGAAAAGCATGATGAGCACCGAGTGTCGGAGCCTTCAGAGACAGAGGACGGAGGAGCATGGCTCTTATAACAAGCCTGTTGCAAGGACGCTCCCTCACAGCAAGAAGTGTGAAGCACCTGACGGGGCTGGGCAGTGCCAGGGTGAAATTGTCACTCTAGTTCGCAATGAGCATGAGTCATTTGGCCTGGATTTGGAAATCCAAGCCATGCCCTTAAAAGTTGTTGTCACAGGGCTGCGGCCAGGTGGAGCAGCAGAAAGGGTAATTTTTTTTAGTTTGGATTGCCTTGTTGTGATTTGCTTTCACTTGGCAGGGTTTATGATTATTAAGCAAGTGATCTGTTGAGAGTAAGTGCAGGAGAGATATCTCTGCTGGGCAAAAATTCTCACCCCATATTGTTCTGAAATGCCTGTTAAATGAAATGTTTCTGATTTAGAAGTGTACCCTGGCTGATTCAAAACCAAGAAAGTCAAGAGGCAGATATACTGAGATGGACTCATCCACACTCAAAGTGTTGAGGGAGCACTGTTCTTTTGTTTTCTTTATTTTTTTACCAGACGCAAAGACAAGATAAGTAAATCCGGGTGGTAATTAAGAGAGTAGCTATGTTGCAACTTAGAATGTGTGTTTTAAATCCTTCTCTATTATTTTATATGCATGTATCCCCGTATTATACAAATCTGGTACCAGGAGGCCTTATGTGCTGGCCAGGTTTGCCAAGTGCCATCGTAGTACCAGTAATGCATTGCTCTTTTGCATCTCTTACTTGCACATATTATTGTGGATACTGGCTTCATGCTGAATGTGGGATTGCTGACTTAGATGCAAAGGTGCAGACAGAGAAAGAATGATATTCTGGTGTACAAAACAACGTTGCATTTTTAATCCATTTAGGGGCCAGCAGGGTAAGAGGGGATTTATCTCAGCAGTTCAGACTGGGCTGGTAGAGTTGGGGATTTGGGTTCTGTTCCCGCCTCTTTCTCTGACGTATTATGCAGTGTTAAGAAACATGCTTAGGTTTTTACCTTAAGAGCTGAATCCCTGTCCAATTTAATAATTTAGGAGAGTCCATTTAGTCCAGTGAGAGATTGTGACCAGGGATGTAATTCCTACATGAAACACAAAAATGGTAGACAGTGTTCCAGTCTTGAAGAAACCGGGTCTGATCCAGCCCGGTTCACTTAAATGAAAGGGGCTATGTCCTCCATCCTGATACTGATCTCTCAGAGAACCCAGCAGCTCTTTTGACCTTCCTGTATGAGATTGATCATTAATTCCTCCCCTGGCAAAAGCACAGTCTGCTCTTTATTTACATGCTGGCAAACTGACAGCAGAGGTACCTGTGCTCTGTGGTGTTGTGAAATAGGGAATGTTAATAGCCATTAATTGCTCCCCTGCAATCTTTGACCCTGTAGCAAAGGCTTCTCAGGTGTATTTATAATTTCCTTGGATCTGTCATTGCATCAGGGATCAATGGGCAAGATGGCTGTAGGAGATGAGATTACCACCATCAACAGTATCCCTGTCAGTAAGATGACGTACGAGGAAATCTGCTTGCTTATGCAATGTCTTCCCACATCTGTAACCCTGGAGATCCAGAAAACAGCATCAGGTGAGAGAGTAGTTTGGCTTTTGTACCATTTATTCTGAGTACCAGTAAAGAAAACTCGCTTGGATCAGCTGGGTCTGATCTTCTGCTGCCCCCGTTTCCACATCAGTTCAGATTAGAAAACAGGGGATACCTTGTGTCTGTGTTGGTGAGACAGGCAAAGCTCTTCATCACCAAACCAGGCTTCAGGGGTTCTCCCTAGGACCATGACGAGGGGAGCAAACCTACTTCAGTGTAAAGTGTTCAAAGCTCCCATTTATAGTATGCTCTTCCTGCCAGCATGTGCAAAGGTCCGAGTCATTTTATGCACAGCTGGAGCTAATTCGGCAGCAGCCCTGTAGTGACAACCCATTTTACTGCTGTGCCTCTTTGGTAAATACATTGACCCTTTATAATTACATGCATCTCTTTTAAGAGATGAACTTTAAGCAGTATTTTTGTGAATGGACAGTAAGATAATAAGACCCTTTTTTCTTTCATGAGTCAGAATTCTCTAATGGTCAGAAAACCCAGGATACCCAGAATCGTATCAAAATGTTTATTTGCATGCTTCTTATAAAAAGTCTTCTAGTTTGAATTGAAACATTTGATACCTTCTTAGTTTCTGCTTGGGGTTGATTTATGCTGCTACAGCAATATATGCTTCCCCACAGACTGTACAAATTACGCGGTGTGGAAATGAGTGTTTGAAAAAGAAAAGCATACTTTTCAAATTCAGGAAGAACATAATATTTTGCTTCGTTCTAGCTTATGATCTTCTTCATGTACCTATTAATACCTGTGAGCCTAAATTGCTTCCAGATGCTTCAATTCTAGTTGTTCTTTAAGGAATTCCTGGCTTGGCAGAGAGTCCTGTTCATATTTCCTTATTGCTCTGGCTTTTGCAGACTACTAGCACTGGGGTAAGGGCACATTGGCACTTCTTTATCAGGAAACTCTTCTGCTTTCCCTTTCCCTTTGCCCTGCCCCACTGGCAGAGAAGAGGGTCTATTCAGTGTGTGATTCAGCATGTGGAAGCAGGGCAGTACTTCAAATCCTAACCTGTCTGCTTCAAAGTGCTCTTTTGAGATGTCTTCCCCTCTGTAGACTCCAGGAAAAGCTTGGACTTCTTAACATAGGTACCTAAGATAAGCAGTGTGGACAATCCTGCAGGTTTATTCAAGTGTTAGAGAGATGTGCTGGCATGTTTGAATGAGCAGGAAAGGATGCTAACTCTGTGAACACATCCCTGTTTCTCCATGCACTTTCTGGGCCTCATCTGGTAGCAACCAGCCTCGGGAAGACAGCTTGAATGTGTGTCACAGAAGCAGGGTAGAAAGGTGCCAGCAAATGTTTGGGGTGGAGTGGTGAAAATTAAGGAACTGGAGTAATGGGTTGGCTGGTATGTGTTGGAGTGCAGCAGTGACAGGGAGCTCAGTGTGTTGTCCAGGAGTGGGTTAAATGTATTGTAAGTGAGGAAGCATCTGTGCCAGAAATCCGGTAAAGCCCATACGCTTAGTGCATGTATAACATCAGCCATGCATGTCACATTAAGCACCTGCAGGAGTGTCGAGAGGATCAGAGTCAAGGTGTTTATGCACAGTTCATCATGGTGTTATCTGTTCACCTTTGGTTGCTATGCCAGGACCTTGTGTACTCTGTGCAATCTGTTGGAGACATCTTCGATCAAACAAGTAGTGAGAAACAGTGCTGCTCAGGCTGACTTACTACACACTGACACTTTGGTTGTTGGCTGCTTGACTGTTTAAATCTCAAAGATGAGAATTAAACAGATCGTGACTACTCACCTTGGATGGGTGGATTCCTCCCTCCTGTGTGCTACTCAAATACACAGGGTTATGATTAATTGGAGTTGTAAACATCATTTACAGAAGAGGAGTGCAGGGCAAAAGGAAAACATCTAGTCTTGAATATGTGGGTGTCTATTTCTATAATAAAACCTGGTGTTTTTGTATCACTTCCTACATCTGACAGGATTTTGCATTTCTTATTTTTTTAATTATGGTGCAGCTGTCAGCAGATTTACAAACCTCATCCTGTCTCCAGCAGTGGACAGTCAAAATCAAGCCGATGTCAACAGCATCCTCTCGGTTGAGGAAGAATCGAGTGCTGGGAGGCGAGAAGGAGCGGGATTGCAAAACGCTGGTGGTGGCTGTGCAGTGAAGAGAACAACACTGCCACCTGATGCCACGAGCAAAGATGTGCAAAGAGGTACCATGAAGAGCAGCCGTGCCGAGGACAGCACTGCCATCCCTGTCACCGATATCGATGACTTGCTCAGCCAAATGGGTGCTCCGGAGAGCAGGTCTTCACGCACCCCATCGCGAGCAGAAAGCCCCCTTCGAGATGAGTACACCACGATGTGCTGCTGCGGGACTGATGAAGGCTGTCCTGGTTCAGAGCCACGTCCAGAGAAGGAGGAGATGCTGGAAAAAACTATGAACTGTGCAGCTAATGCACAAGGAGTTTTGGGGCTGTCTGCGTTGGACTCTATTAACACAGGCAAACTTTTTACTGTGAATAAAAACTCTTTAAATAACTATTCTAGGAATTTTAGCAGTTTAAGAGAGGATGAGTTGCCTGCAGCAAACTGTCTGGAAGGTAAGAGAAGTGACCCATTTCCAAAGTCTATGTATGGGGCTGCAGAAGATTCTCACTCAGACACAGAGTCTGTCACAGAAACATTTGATAGTGCTAGTGATGTGTTGCTTGGGCCTTGCACTGCTGCTGATGCCCCTGCGGTCTGTACTGTATTGGAGTCGGATGACGAGCAAATTGAAATTTGTTGCGTGAATGATAAGCCACAAAAGCCTGCTCAAGAGCAGCATCTCACGGCTGTGACAAGCTCATCCTCTCTGTCCCCACCGCATCCTTGCAGCAGCAAAGTTTTGCAAACTGAAGGCTGTGCAATGTGTGGGTCACTGGAGACAAGCATCAATAAACTGGGCTTGGAAGATTGCAGTGATCCCACTTCGTGTCCCTCACAGTGTTCAGAAGTCTCCTCTGCTTCCCTATGTTCTTCATCCTCTGTCTTCCTGCCAGAAAAAGACATCCTAAGGAATTCAGTTGATGTCCCCGAAGTTTACTCTTTCCATAACAATGGTGCCTTAAGTACAGAAAAACAGACGGGTTTGGGGAACAGTAATGGACATACAAAATGCTATGAATCTGTTGAAGAGGAAGGGTCGCTGCACTGCAAAAAGATCAACTTTTGCTCTGCTAGAAGTGTCAATGGCTTGGAGAACAACTTGCCTGAGAAAGAAGGATGTCATGACGAACAGAGATCCAAATCTGAAAGCGAAACGGTGGTTGATGATTGTAATCACACTGTTACCTATTGCTTAGCAAAGAAAGAAACCAACAGTTTGTCCAATGTGTCTAAAACAGACAGCAATCATGTGAACGCATCATCACCAAGAGCAATATCACTCAGGTCTCCCTTTCCCACTAGATCTAAAGATCCAAAGGCTAATGGAACTCATGACTTGCCAGGGAAAAATGAGAAAATTAACTCTGTGACTTCCGGAAGGACTTCAAATGGCAAAGTCCAAAGCTCAGGCACAAATCACTGCAAAGTAGCTGCAGTACCGCACAGCCCATCGTCACAGAAAAAATCCTGTCAGGAGTCTAAGGGAATAGCACAAAAAAGTATAATGGAAACCCTTTTAAACAGCCAGAAGGCCAAAGGAGGACCAAAGCTAAAAGGGTTCACTATCAAAAGCAAAGCAAAGGCAAATTCAGATTCTTCTGGCGCTAATCCTACCAAAGTCAGTGGGGCTGATCAGAAAAGGACTTCTGTTTCTCCACAGCTGTCCCCCAAACTTCTGGGGAAGAAAGCACCATTGTCCCGTAACTCACCTACAAACCCAGATCCTGGCAAGAGCATTTCAGCAGCCTCAAGGACTCTGAAATCAGAGCTAGAAAATAAACCATCTCTGGTTGTTTCTGAAGATTCACTTCTGCCTCTCCTGAATGGCACCAGCAGCCCAACAGCGTGTGGTGAAATGAAGTGTGGTGGCTGTGGGGAGCTAACAGACCTGCAGCAGGAGTGGGGAAAGACAGAAGAAAAGCAAGTTTCCAAGCAGCCTACAACGTGTCAAGGTAAGAGTGTTAACGTGGATGATTTCAGAGCCAGAGATGGTCAGTCCAAAGTCGCTTTATCCCCTCAGGGGACAACAAAAGTTGAATATGTGAAAGGGAAAACTGAGAACCCTGGAGTGGGCCTGAATACAATCAAGAGCATCTATAGCGCAGATGATGTTAGGCAATTAGATCTGCAAAACATAGGAGCATCTCCTGGAAGCTCCTCTTCATTGAGGTACCCTGCAGTTCAGCTGGAGCAACCAGAAGGGCAGGAGATTCAGCGCACTTTCATTGAGGTGAAGCTTTCCTCCTCCTCCTCCTCCTCCTCTTCCTCCTCTTCTGCCTCTTCCTCACCAGCGCCATTTTTGCAGCTGCCATTGCTGGAGAGAAATGAAGAGGTGAACGCAGAGGTGTGTCAGCTAACTGGGGAGATGGGGACCACACAGTATTTCTCAAAAGTGGATGTCGCCGGAGACAGAAATCTCTATGGCTTGTCAAAACCTGTGACAAGGACTTACTCGATGCCGGCGCAGTTATCAGGTCACTTGGGGGAGGACTGCCCCGCTGCAGAGGTTCATCCTGTGCAGAGTCCCCAGGGCCATGCTGCAGAGGAGAAATATCCCCAGGCGGTGACGAGTACGTTAAAGATGGTCCATCTCAACCTGCCAAATGGCCAAAGTGGGAAGGAGCAGGTGTGCACCTCCAAAAGTGCCCAGAGGGTGCATGACACATCCCCATCGGCCAGCGATGTTACCTACCCTGCCGCCGATAAGCTGAGGAGTTTCAGAAGGAATTACTACTGTTACGAGCTGAACTGGCCACATGAACCTACCTCATCCTTCTCTGTCAAACAAAGGATCAAATCCTTTGAAAACCTGGCAAATTTCGACCGGCCCATCGTGAAGGCCATCGATATACACTGCACCACGAGGTCCCCACTCGGCAGGAGGTCATGTGGTGGCATGGCTGCTGCAACCAGCCCCGCCGACACGCCACGGGCTTTACGGCGCAGCTTGAGCTCCTATGGCAGCAGTCCGAGCCCAGCTGACACCGTGGCCAAGTTGCCCGTGAGTGTGGAGCGGACACGTGTGGTGGAGGGCAGCACGGGGGAAGGAAAGCCCCAGAGGAGTGAGGAGGGCAGCTCCAGGGCGGACCCGGCCGCCTTTCCACCCTCAGCCTCACAGGCACGGCGCAGCCGAGGCCTGGGGCGGCCGCCGCTGTCCCGCTCCAGGCTGAGGGAGCTGAGGGCCCTCAGCATGCCCGACCTGGACAAGCTATGTGGTGAGGGCTTCTCAGGGCCGCCGCAGCCTGCGTGCTTCAAGACAGAGCTGGAAATCACACCCCGGAGAGCCCTCGGCTTGTCCAGCCAAAGCGACGCAGGTGGGACGGGCACCAGCAGCCCTCGGGACAGCAGCTCGGGGACACCAGGGTCTGCCTCAGATGACGACGTGCCCTGTGCTGGTTCTCCGGATGGGGAGCGTTCAGAAAAGAGCTGGTCCCTCAGGTTGGTGTCTGCTTTGCTGTTGCTGTTTCCATCAGCCATCTTTCTGCAGCGTTTTGTTTTTCTCCCCACAAACCTCTCCTGAGGCAGAGCGTGTTTCATTCAGCTTTGGCCCCAGCCTCAATTCCCTCACTCTTTGTGCTCTGTTGCATTTCAGAGCTGCTACACTGCTGTTTGGTGGCAGCCATGCTTCCGTGTGGGATGAAATGCTTTATCCTGGCAGGGTCAAGCTTGTTTTATGTGACCCTTCTAGCTGTTTTTTTTTCGGTTGTGTTTTGGCCATGTTACGATGCAGCAGTCGCTGCCTGCCCTGGAGGGGAGGCTGCATAGCGCTGGCTGCCAGCACAGCCTGTGGTGACAAACGAGCTTGTTGTCCTGCCAGACACAGTCCTCAGAAGTAGCTGTCTCCTTGGTTTTGTTAATGTCTGTTGCTAAAATCACTAGGAGGGGAGGTGGGGAACGGAATGGGGACTGATTTTCAGAGTTACTCTAAACTGTCTTCTTTTCCCCTTGCCATTCTCCCAGCATATGCCATTTCTTACCCATTTCCAAGATTTCTGCTTGTTAATGAGCTGACCCTTTGTTGCTTACCCTAATGCAAATTATACTGTGTACCTGAAATGTATCTCTACACCATCTAGAGATATAACACCGTCTTTTGTATTTTTCTATTCGTTTTAGCTTGGATCAGCTGCTAGTCTCAAACCTGGACCAGCAAAAGTTGCAATCTGTTTTGTCAGCTGTAGTACCAAAATGTGATGTTGCTGCTATGCTCCAAGAAGTCAAAGCACAAGTAAAGGTAATAAACAGAAGATAAATATTGGCAGTCATTTTAGGGGTTTTCTTAATGGCAGATAAAATCTCTTCCAATTTCAGAGTTCCTCCATTAGTCCTGCGGTAGGTTACTGCTGATGGTAGTTTTATTTCTGCTGGTTTTTGAATGCCTGCTATAAACCCATAATATATTTCAGTGGTTTTCGTATAAGGAAGGGTCTTGTTTGTCCAGTGTGAAAGCATTTAAAAGCCACAGTAAATAAACCAATTTTAAGTGGAAAAGTATATCTCAATTTCAGTCATTGTCACAGATGAGAACCTCCTTGGTTTGCCAATAATTGCACTTCAGAATTTAACTTTCCACCAACCATCATGGTCAGACCCACTTTACCCACAACACAGGGAAGCTCTGCTCCTTCGGGAAGTACATACCTTTTGCTAGAAGCCAAGATTACAGAAATTGAACTTATCTTGCTTAACACTGAACTTGTGGCTTGCAATGCCAGGGAGCGGTGCTGGAGGATTTGTAAGAGACTCCCGTGCACTTTTTGCACTTTTCTGTGGAAACTTGTTGTTGCACCAAGGTAATCTGCTTATCTAGATGTATAAGGAAGGGATCCAAAGTGAAACGATTGCCAGGATGTCCTTTTCTCCATTTGCAGTGTTTGTGTTTTTGGGATATGTCCACATCCTTTTTAAATCAGAACTGAAGTTGATAAAATAATGACAGCACTGGAGGGAAAACTGCCATCTGGTCTGCATAACTGCTGGCCAAGCTGCATTTAGAGTATTCCTGAGTCTTATTCACAGAGGTTGTATTTCAAATGTAGATAGGACTGGGGGGAACAGGACCTCCCCAAAATACCCAGCTCTACCTCCTTCCATGTTTAGCATAGCTAAAGCTTGCAAGTCCCAAGAGCTTGGTGAGCCAAGAGGGTTTGATAGGTTTACTGAAGAATTTAGGATTGGATTGTACTTCTGGCCAAAAGAAATTAAGTGTTCTTTAAAGTATTTTGCATGGGGTCTTGGAGAGATTATTTATTTATGCCACTTTTCAAAATCTGAGAACTCAAATATTTATAAAACTGAATGCTTTTTGGACTTCACTCCTTGTCTGCATAGTTTCTTATCCATGTTTAAGCCCAGTATGGCACGTATGCTGGAAAATGTTAGGCTAGTCAAATCCTGGATTTAAACGTACAATAGGACAATTCTTCATACTTATGCAATTGATGAAAAATGAGATGGGCTGCCTGATTTGGAGTGGGAGCTTCCCCAAAAAGAGTTTGTCATCTTTTGCTGTGAACAGGGCTGAATTTACTGCTAGTGTTGTAAGTGTTAGTAATATAATAAAATAAATATAAAGACATTTTATTGATCAAATCTCTGTGACTGATGATCTTTGAATCTGATGATCTCATGAACAGGCAAAATGGAGAAGCTAAAGATTTGAGCTCTTTAATGTAGTGTTGCTTGTTTCTTCTGTAATTCTAGGCAAGTTCCTTACAAGTTGTGAGATAATAACTTTCCTGTACACTGCAAGGAGTAATATGTGTTAACTTGCATCACAGACGTGTTATGCTGTTATTGTACTGACTTTTCTTGAAGCCCAGCAGGTAGCTGTGATCACTGGAGAGCTTGTGCATCCACTGTGTGGCCAAGTAAAGGAATAGGCAGATGTCTGTTCACAATATTACATGTGCTTGCTGAGGACCACGCTTAAGAGGTGGGAAGGGAGGAAAGGCACCTCTTCGGGAGTAGGAAGCCAGGGTTCAGACTGTGTTGTTGACTGGCCCAGGGCATGTCATCATCACGCAACCCTGTAACACCTGAGGCCTCTGACTTTATTATTATTATTATTATTATTATTTATTTATTTATTTTTCAGTGTAAGCAAATTAAATCCTAGTAAAAGGAGCAGAATAGTTTCAGTTGGAAGGGACCTACAAAGATCATCAATTCCAACTGTCAGACTACTACGTAAAATACATAATTTAAGAGCATTAACCATGTGCCTCTTAAACACAGGCAAGCACAGCACATCAACCACCTGTCTAGGAAGCTTGTTCCAGTGTCTAACTACCCTCTTGGTATAGAAATTTTTCCTAATGTCCAGTCTGAAGCTCCCCCGATGCAGCTTTGAGCCATTCCCATGTGTCCTGTCACTAGATACCACCAAGTAAAGATGAGTACCTCCTCAGGAAGGGGCAGAGAGCAATGAGGTCGCCTCTGAGCCTCCTCTTCTCTGGACTAGACAACCCGAGTGTCTTCAGCCTCTCCTCATAGCACATGCCTTCCAGCCCTTTCATCAGCTTTGTTGCCCTCCTCTGGATGTATTTAAGCACCTTAACATCCTTTTAAAATTGTGGAGCCTGGAACTGCACACTGTATTCCAAGTGAGGCTGCACCAATGCTAGGGGGTGAACAGGTTGGAAAGAATGTGACTTCTTAAACAAAAATGGTTGATTTAGTACTTAACAGTCAAAGATATGAGTATGTTTGCTACCCTCAGTGCACTTTATTGAAGGGGGCTAACCTAGATATTTAACTGACTATTATTTCTAGCCTAATGTGAAGCCGTTCTCACTTGAGTATAGGTAAGAAAGGTCTTGACAGCTACAAAAGACTGAGGGCTAAAGTGTTCATCCCTGACTTCTCCTCTCTCCCCAAGTCCTGATGGATCAGTGGCGTGGAGTAGGGTGACATCAGTTTCTGACAGTGGCTCTGTGCTTTGCAGGGATGCCTCTAATGCACAAAATTTTCTAGGGCCATTATTCGGCAAAAACACATACAGTGAGGTTGAGAATTTGAGTGTTGTTTCACCAAACAACAATAATAAACTGTGGTTCCCTGTGCCTTCTGCAGTGAAATTAAAAGGCAAAAGCTGAGTTAAAATGTTGAGTTTAGTGAGCTGAATATCTCATTTAATGCTAAATAGATTAAGAGGTTTGTTTCTAATGATATGCCATTAATTTTAGTGTTGGCAGTTCTGGAAATGATTGATGTTGGATAGGATCCCAGGAAAAAGATGAGACCTGCTTTCCACTCCCTGCTTCTGGTGCTCTGCCCCACAGGCAGTTACTATCCCCTTGCTCCAACAGATGCCTGCTTATAGTCTCCCGTACATCACAAAATGCAGCGTCTGTGACAGTGTCTGGTTTTGTCCTAATAACCGTTCAGAAGACGGCACCAGACTTGCTGGACGGGACTGCTTCTCTCTCATTGCACAATCCGTATCTTGGCAGCAGCTCATCACTTCAAAGAAATCAGCTTCACGCCTTCATTCTGATGTGGAGCCAAGTTTGGCCCTGTTGCAGACCAGGGCCAGTCCCTTTCCTGTGCTTTATGCTTCCATTTCCACAACAGCACAGCTTACTCCTGTTTGGATCATTGCTTCCATCTCACAAGTGAAGTAGTTTTTCCTGCTGTCCCATCTAACCTTCCCAAGCTGCAATTTGTAATCATCACCTCTTGAAACATTGTCCAGCACTGTGAGAAAAGGTTCATGCAACTGCCCTCCATTAAAACTGCCTTTCAAGAGAAAGGAGAATTGGGATAACAAGTGTTAGTAATTTCCTGGAAAGTACAGTGCTTGGTCCAGAAAGGTGTATGGCAACTATTCAGTTTTGACTGCAAAATGTCCAGCAAAGCAAAGCTGATTTCAGCCCCTGTAAGTTAGGCTGCCTGAAGTGTAATACCCTTCCACTATCCTAATTTTGACTTTGCTTTCTAGCCTTTGACTGACTAAAGAAATCTTTGCTGTCACCTGAGTTCTCCTATATGGCTGCTACTCATCTGTAGCAGGAACAGAATTGTATATAATATCTCAGTTTTAATTCCTTGAGTTACTTTTTTCACTTGCCATAATCTGAGAGTACTGGGAATTTGTTATTTCTGCAGGAAGTTGGTCTTGATCTTTGTTTTTGTTTTTCTCCTCATTCCCCTTCTGTTCCACCTCCATTTTCCTGCTAGAGCAAAGAAGATACATACTTTGTAGTCTTGCGCAAAGAAGAAGGAGCTGGCCTGGGATTTAGTGTTGCTGGAGGAATAGATTTGGAACAGAAATCAGTCACAGTAAGTGATGACTGCAAGCCATCTTTTTGCAAAGCTCACTTTACAGCACGCTGGTGATAAGATCAAGTGCTCATTTATCAAGACTCACTGCAAGTCATTCGTAGTCATAAAACCATGTCTCTCAGAAGAGGCTGCATGCCATCTGCTACTGGAGTCAAAGAGAGAGTGTCTGGGTAGCATAATTTTTATTATTGGAGATGGATGACAATTATGTTTTCAGTCTTTAAAAGTGTAACTGGTCTGTTATGGGGTGGGAACAGCTAGGTCTAAATCCTATGCATATAAATGAAATTCTGCATGCAGTTGCAGTGCATGCAGCCTTTTAGGGGAAATCTTAATTTCTAGCCCTTGAAAGTGAGTTCTGTGCAGCAAAACTTTTGAAGGTTTTTGCAAATCTTCAGAGTGTTTCAGACCTCAGCAAGCATTCTGGATTTCACTTCACAGATTTGTTTTGATGTTATTAAAAACTGTTGGATGCCAGTGAATGAGTCTTTTTTTTTTTTCAAATCATCTTGTACAGCACTCTGAACCAAGAATGTTGTGTGACATTAAGAAATGTTGGTGTGTAAAAACTGATAAAAACCATTTGAAATACCGTTCAAAAAGAGATCAATGAGACAGAAAAATCCCAGATGACCGGTGTTCTGTGTGACAATTTCTTTGCACAGGATGTGCTTTTAAATTCTGCTCTGAAAGAGAGAGTGATCCATTAAGTGCTGAGATTAGAAGGAGGGTATGTCCTCAGTCTTCAGAGACTGCAGAAATCCATGCAGGAACATTCTGGTATTTGCTCTTAGGCAAGACCAGTATAAATAAATGTACTTTACATTAAGCAGTCATTGAGTTAGAACACAGTCACAGTCTAGGGACCAGACTCCTTTTCTCTTGCTACCAAGATTGCGTTCCCTGTCTCTGGTCCAAACTTTTTCCTCTATGACGACAGACTTGGCAGCTGTGAGCAAGGGGAAGGCTTGAGAGCATCCCACCCCAGATAGCTTCTCACCTAAAGACTGGGATGCTACCTAAAAATACAGACTTGAGCTCTCTCAGGCTGAGTAGCTGATGAAGTCTTTCTCCTGAATGCTATTATCCATGAGACCAAAAGAGCATCAGCTCCTGCTCTTGGTTCCGTGTGCATAAAGCATGCTTCTCAGGTGGGTCTCTTACGGAACCTTGTAATGTCCTTAACCTCCAGGGATCCTAGCTGGATTTAGGGTTGGCACTGGGTGCTGAGCTGCTCAGATAGGCTGTTCTGCCCACACTTGGGTGCAGAAATAGAAATGCCTAGAGAGCTTTGAAGTACCTGAGGAGTTTGGGCACGTGAGGGAAGGCATCAGATGTTTTGGACATCACCTGTATATTCTACTTACCTCTTGCATTTGGAATCTACATCTGTCATCTGTCATTGAAACTGTTGTTGCAGCTCTGGATGCCTGCTTAGACTGGCTGGAAATGTGTCTTCTTAGATCTGGAGAGTTGTGGCAGGTGCCTCTCTCAGCACAGCCCCACAAGGAGAGGGAATAGGAGCCTGCTGTTGGTCTGGGTATACAGGAGAAATCCCTAGAGAAAACGCCACGCAGAATGGTGTCCACAGATGTGCTGCCTTGAACCTTTGGCCAGCGGACCTAGAACTGTGTGCATGGGAAATGGTATTATGGCTGCTAAAATTACAGTGCCTGGTAGGCAACTTTTTAAATATCAGGCCTTGACCTGTTTAGTCAGCCCCTTTCTGTAAATGGCACCCATATAAATCTCAGCTGCACTCACTGGCATTTATTCAAAGTTTAATCCACTCTGAATAGAGTATTTTATTTCCTCTAGAAAAGATGCATTTTCAGCCACTAAATCATCCTTTTGCATCTATTCACGTGATCAGACAAATAGAGATGAACAATTAAATATTGTATAGCTGCAGTAAGTCAGAGCATTTATGTGCACAGATGCTGTGCGCAACTTAAAAGGCTGTTTGAAAACTCACAGGATTCCAGTCGGTGGGAATTTGGGGAGCAGGTATCACACCGTGAAATGTTATTCTTGGTGAGTTTGCTGTAGCATGCATGTCAAGTTAACCTGTGTATCATTTGAAATATGCTAACTGAAGACCTTTGATGAATTCAGTGAAAGCATATAAGTGGTTTGTGCCACTACATTCCCTAGCTGGTTTTGGTTGTCTTTGGCTTAGAACTGACCATGCAATATTAGCATCTTTTCCTCTGCTTTCCCCCCCCTACCTAACTGCAGTTCTTGTCCAGTCATGTAGGCCTTAGTATTTGAGGCTGTTTGTTGGAGCAAATGTTGTGTGCCCAATATCCAGGCAGTGGGCAATGATCACAAACTTTGATGGCAGGGACTTTATGTTCACCTTGGCCTATAGAGAGCTATGGGTGCTCATGAGGTTAAAACATCCTAAGTTAAAATCTTTCTTGTAGGTCCACAGAGTGTTTTCCAAGGGAGTGGCATCTCAAGAAGGGACTATTCATCGAGGAGATCTTGTTCTGTCAATCAATGGCAAGTCTCTTGCGAGCTCGGTTCATGGGGATGTCCTGAATGCTCTCCATCAGGCAAGACTACACAAATACGCGGTCATTGTCATCCAAAAGGAAAAAGACAAAGCAAACAATTCCTCCAGACTTGAGATATCAGCTACTGGCAGAAAATGTGTGGGGTCTGGAAAGGATGTTTCCATGGAAATAGGAACAGGTATGATCTTTGTCCAAGAACACTTGGAAGGATTCCCTTGCAGAACAGACTGAAGGGGAAAATGTCCATGTGTTTTAGATTAAAAGTGTCTGTGCCTTATGTGATTGAAGGGAGCAAATGAAATTACCTTTAAATTTGATTTGTTCTCTTTGGAGCCCAAATGCAGGGTTTTTTTTTTGTTTGTTTGTTTTTGTTTGTTTGTTTGTTTGTTTGTTGTTGTCTTTTTTTCTGTTGTATTTTTGTTTTAAATATCATAACTAGGCAGAAACTTAGAAGGACATCTAGGGCTTAATCCAGTTTCTGTTAAAGTTACTGATTCCATATATTCTTCCAATCCACCATAAATTCCTTTAAAGTAATAACGGTAGTGCAAGAAAACAACCAAAAAAGAAAAAAAAAATCAAACTAAAACCCAAGCCCTACAATTTGTTATCCGTAGAGACTGACCTTGTTCTTTGGAATAGTAGATTTCATAGTATTTCTACTAAAAACAGAGAAAAAATGATTTTGGTATTACAGTAAATGGAGCTAAGTCAAATTCAAGGCAGCTATGCCATAGAAAACTAGGAGTAAATGATTTGAGTGGCTTGAAAATAGAAGGTCCTGTTTGAGAACAAGGCAACATTTCAGTGCACTTGAGAGATCCATTTGTAACACCTCAAATTTTTGTAGAATTAAGGAACAAAACCCTTTAGTACCTGGCTGAGAATATACCATTGCATCGGGAGCACAGGGTTGACCTGCTTCCATCCCGAAGCGATGCAGTGTCCCTGGGATGGAGCGGGCAGTGGTTACAGCTGACTGTGAGACACTTGGGGATGCAGTTTCCCCATTCCAATAGCAGGAATACTCAGCTCAGAGTACTCCTCACCCTGGAAACAGAAAAGGAACTGCTGCTCCTGCATTTTGAACCCATCCGTCATAGTCTTTACAGGTTTTTGTTGTTGGTGGTGGTGTTTTGTTTTTTTTTTTTCTTCTGCAGCAGTTTTTATTGTCTTATGGTTTCACGGGATTTTATAGTACAGCTTTATAATACAGCTAAAAGAAATAGGAAGCACTCTATAAATGAATCAGCCTTTCAGTAATTGCTCCCATGGATGTAATATATGTAATTACTTCAGAATCCCTTTCTACCCTAAACATGCTACGTCCTGCACATTGGCAAATGCAGACTGTTGGCTGCAGACACTAGGTGGCAACATTATCTCATAAACAACGTAATATTGGGTTATTAAGAACGTGTCTCCATCCTCTGCGGCAAAGCTTATCTTCAGATGTTTTAGATAACATCTGAAGTTGTTTGAGGTGACGATAACAGTAATTTGTGATATTGCAGACTGTAGAATTTTTACATTCACACGGGGCAAAGAGGGTCCTGTTTCCCAAAACTGTGGACTTATTTCCTCCTAAGCAAAATCATAATTTATGTCAACTACAGTATTATTGCATTCTAAAAACATCTGATACTCAGGAGGCAGCATAAACCTATTGGTAATTCTAACTATTTCCATAGATATGAGACCAGAAGCAATTATTCACACAAATGAGTGGTTACAAACTCTCCCTTAAGAGGATGGAACATGTTTGTTTAATGTAATGTCTCATTTATTACTGTTATTTAAAAAGATGTGGCTCATTGGATAATGAAGCAGAACCAATCAAAAGAAAATGAAATGTTCTCCACGCTATTTTCATTTTTTTTTTTAATTCTTCTGTTGATGTTTTGAGTCTTTGCTAAGTTCAACTTTCATTTTGACCACAAAAATGCATTGATGGGTTTTTGTTGAACATGCAAAATGAAAATGTCTCTGTGCATAAATATGTTTTGTACTGTCTGCCCTTCACAGCTGCAATAATATGCATTCACTTCTGAGAAACTGAGTGACAACATGTTCTAGTTTCTATATGAACTGAACTCCGAATTGCTTTGTCACTGCAGGAAAAACAAACCCAACCAAACACAACTTGCAATTTACTGTTAACTACATAACAAGATGCTGTGTGTATTCTGTCACAGATCCAAACCTGGACATGAATGATGTCATCTGCGTTGAATTACTGAAAACCTCTGCTGGCTTGGGATTCAGTCTTGATGGTGGAAAAGCTTCCATTGCTGGAGACAGGCCCTTGCTTGTAAAAAGAATATTTAAAGGTACTGCAAACATGGAGATGCAATGGATATTATCACAGTTTTCCTTGTGTGTATTGTATAGATAATTAGATAAAGATATTGTTTTAATATAGATATTAACAATATAGATATTGTTTTAATTCTTGAACTCAGTTTTTTAAAGAGAGGGTGATTTTTTGTGCCCTCCATTTATTACCACTTGCTAACCAAAGTGATCATTAGAAAAAAACACTCCTGGGAACGGCTAGGGATCGCATCTACTAGTAAATATTTGTTCAGCAATCTGATTTGCTAAATACGATGCAGTTCCGTCCTAGGCTTTCTATGTCTGCTATTGTAGGCGTTAAATTATAGCAGCAGTGTTGTATGTAACGGTTTGAGAAGTTCAAGCCTTATCTGATTCTCTTTTCTGAGAGAAGCACAGAGCAGATAATCAGTGTGGTTTCAAAGCACCATCCTGCATTACACCCACTTATTAATTTACTTTTCTGCCTTTGTTAATTTTTTTAGATACCAGTATTAGCTACTCTTGAATGCTTTGTCAGCAGGTGGCTAAACTTAGATAAACTGTGTATAGAAAGGAAACCAATGCCAGAACTATGCTGTGATTTTAATCTTGCTTAGTCTAGGATGCAGTTTAGTGAAAAATATAGCACTTTCTAAAAGAAACTGAAACTCTCAGTGAAGCTGTGGGTGTTCAGCATTTTTACAGGGTTACTTTCCAGTGATATATTCCTTCATCAAGAAGAAAAATTAAAGTGGTGTTTCGTAAATTGCTTATCAATTTGTGCACATGTATTTTTCTTCTCTTTCAGAAGTGATTCTTAGAGTAAAGGGCATGTTTAATTTTTGAGGTCATTAATTTATATCCTTAGATACAGTCCTTTTTCCTATCCTCTCCCCATGATGGCTGATGTTACAAATTAAATTATAGTCACAAAAGACATACTTTAATCAGCAGTGAAGGGTGTGCCCCTCTCTCGGAGCTGTTTCTGTGTCTGTTGTGTTTGTCCAAAGTTTGCTACCCATGTTTGGTTTGTCCATCCCTGTTATCTAGATTTTACGATCTGATGTATTATCTGCTTATTAACATGTTAAAATTCTGTTTGAGAAAATGCATTTATGCTGCGTACCACCTGTATGTTTATTTTGTCAATCGGGTTTTCTTATAGCTATAGTGATAACAGGCAGCATCTTTCATGCATTCATGCTGCTTCCTTCAGGAACAGAGTTTTATTCTGAGAACAAGGATTTCTGTTGATTAAAATAACATTTTCTGTGAGATGCAGCAATGGGGTAGGTTGCGAGAGCTGAGTTGAACATAAGTGACTTGTATTGAAATTACCACTGCTAGAAAAATGGTTTATTTGCTATTCATCGCAGTGGAAAGCAAATTTTTCCTTTTCTTTACACTGACTTTTTTCCCCTTTTGCTCCTAGGTGGTGCTGCAGAGCAAGCTGGCAACATAGAATCTGGAGATGAAATTCTTGCTGTTAGTGGAAAATCATTACTTGGCCTCATGCATTACGATGCCTGGAACATTATTAAATCTGTGCCAGAGGGCCCTGTTCAGTTACTAATCAGAAAACACAGAACTTCAGTATGATGGAAGCACTACATCTAATCACACTTGCTAAGACAAAACATTTAAAACTGGCTAGAAGCTGTCCTTGTTTCTAATGCCACACAGAAGTGTCTTAATGCCTTACAGAGAGGTGCTAAGAGCCTTGGAGAACCACTGAGCAAAAGAGTGTCATAAAATCTCGCCTAGTTATCACGGATGAAGGAAGCCAAACGCTAGAGACATTTTTGTATTATGTGGCAGCTTTGATGGAACTTCAAGACCTTTATTGGGTTTGGTTTAAAGTATTTTGACTGAGATAAATAACACTGTGCCTGTCCCTGATATTTTTAGTATCTGCAGAGCATTGGGAGTATAACTTGTCAGTTGCCATCCTGTTGACAAGGATGGGTATTTAGACTGTACTGTATTGCTTAGCTATAATTTGACTTCAGGACGCTTATTTAGGATCTGGTCCTTATTTGTTATAACAAGAGAATGTCTGGAACAATCTCACTCTATTCTTCTAAGTGCAGTTTTGCTAAAAATGCATGACAAAGGAGAAGTATAATTTTGCACAACTTTTATGCCTAAAACATGAGCATTTTATTGCAAAGGTGAAAAATCCTCTTAAAACTGGTGAACTAACTCAGCATCCACCACAACTGAATCTGCTCTTAGTGGCAACTTGTACCTGAAAGCACTTGGCAATAATGCAGTAGAAATCTGAGCAAGAAAATCAAGTCCAAATATTACGTGATTGTCCACCAAGGTGTAGACTGAGTTGTTAGCTGAGGGGAGTGATAAAAATGGGGGTCTGAATTTTCAAATTTAGGCTTCTAACATTTAGACACGTTTAAATATATACATATATATATATATATATTTAAAAGAGGGGCAATTTCAGGTCCTGAGCACTTGCAGATCCCACAGACTTCAGTGATCGCTAAGTACGTCTGAAAGCCGGGCTGCTTTTATTTGGCTGCAAGAGGTTGAAGGTTGCCCGACTTGAAATACTCAAGCTGGAACATGGTGGTCTAAGGATGTGGATTTTAACAGAGTAAATCTAAACTGGCCATATTTGTGGTGGCTTTTAATTGTTCTTTTTTTTTTTTTTTTTTTTTTTCCTTTCCTGTCCAGTATTTATTTTTGCTTGTGTGGGATTGGGTGGGTATGTGTGTGCAAGGTGTAAGTCTGCCCGGCTGTGTCAGGAATGGGCTGATGCTGAGGATTTTGGATGGTGAAACTATTTGCATAGGTGGGAGAAGCCATGCTGTAGATAGAGCAAAACTGTAAGAACTGCAGTGCTGCAGGCACTTAGTTTGGATTTTCTCACCTCTACTCCTGGTGGAGGTATCAGCAGCTGGCCATGCTGCTCAGTGTTATTTATAGTCTGCTCTACAGGGAGGAGAATGTATGGGTGCGAGAGATTAGACTGCTATTTCTCTTCCTACATCTGGGATGGCTAAACAACATAAAAGAGATACAGGAGGAAATGGGCCAGCGTCCTTATCAGCTGAGAACAAGTTGTTTGTTCCAGAGTGCTCAGGTTGTTTGTCACGTTAGGCTGGAGACCCACTCTCAGCCAGCATGCCCGGGGTGAAGAGCTCTCAACCTGGAGCTGGTCCAAATCCGAAGCGCTGCCTACGTTTATAGTAAGGCAGGACACTACGTAGCTGTTACAAAAAGTTCTGGGCTTGTCACTTGGCCCTATCCCAAGATCATGCTATCGTTCAGTTTGTTTATCTTTATTCAACAGTGCTTAGAGCAATTGCTTCCAGGATGGTGGGCTCTCGGTTTGGTTCATTTCTGTGGCAGCTTCATTAGTCTGCAACTCGTGATACGCAGAAGAAAATTCAGTTCTGTGAGGCAACCAGAGGCCAAGCGAGCAGAAAAGCTGTGCAATGTTTGCCTCTAAATAAATAGATTTAATTCTTTTTTCAGTGACATGTATTCACACGAGAATCCAGGGAGAGATGCAACTTTTGGTTACACGAAAGGCAATACTGTACATAGTCCTACAGCTGCTCTGCCTGCAGGATTTGTGTGGAAACTAATTCCGGTTCAGTGCTGTGAAATGGCTGTGGAGTTGGGTCCCCTGTGACCCCAAAGCTCAGCCCCTCTGTCGGGACCAGTTCTCACCTTTGGTCACCTCAGTGGTGGGGAGGCTTCGGGAGGATGCAGCGCTTTGGGGCAGAGGACCACGCAGGGGCTTCAGGCCCGTGCTGGGATAAAAGAGGTTAGCTTTGCATGTTTGCTGAAAAACAGGGAGAAGACATTTGGCAATGACAATGAAATGGCAAGGCCTTCTTCAGGAGTGACCAAAATCTGGTTGTAATAGCGTGTATAATAGATACCTAAAATGCATGTGGAATTTAATGCAGCGTAGTAAATACATACCTGTATATGTATAATACGTACAAGTGCAGTTCTGACTTTTTGCTACTTTAATGTGGTAAATCACAAATACGTTTTAGGAAATGGTGTTTTTTTTGTTTTTTTCCAGTCCACAGTTGATAATTTTTGAGGTTCCAACGCCGGGGGGCATATGGCTCCCTCCTAAACCGGTGTGAGCTCAAAGATGAAGTCCTTATTTTGTAAATCAAACTTAATTTCAGGTGTCTTAAAATATATGTGGTGAGTATTTTCAGACACTTATTTGCAGATACTGTTCATTGTGAGTGGTTTAGAAGGCTTTTATTTTTCAGTAATTGAATACTGTTCAGTATTTTATTTTACATGCACGTAGATCTGTGTTGGATGAGTAACAGCAAAGAGAGGCAGGGAGTTCTGTGTGATTCAGTAGTGGCGATAATGTAAAAGGTAGGTTTAATGTTTTAAGTCTGATACTTACTATGGGTAGAATGATACGCTTCTCTACTAACTTTACAGCAAGAAAAAGAATAGTATTTAACCCTGATTGTTCCTGTTCCTGAAAATACATTGTGGGTTTTTTTTGAAGGAACGGGAAGTGTCTTTACTGATGCCACCAGTGTTGGTATGATTACAGTAGCATTTCCTGATGTCTCTGCTGGGGTGACACTTCCCATGAAAGCCCCAGGATGTACGGGATGTGGGTCTGCTTTATTCCAGAAAGGATGGAATAGAGCAAACAGATGTAGTGAACCTTCGGTTACGCACCTGGCAAAGTAACTGTTACTTGTCTTGAGAGCCTGGTCGCACCAAAATGACAAAGGAAGTTGCATTAGTTCATCAGTATTCAGTAAGTTCGTGAGCATTTTTGGCCTTGCTGTTTGCATGCCAGTCCCCATGGTAATTCTTTGCCATGCGGGAGGGTTGGCCAAGCTCTAGGAGAGCAGTGACTCTCCAAAGACTCACAGCTGCGTTTTAGAAGACCAAAAATCAAGATGAAATTATCTACTTGGTCCGAAACTCTTCACCAGCAACCTGAAGGCATGCCAGATAAGGTGAATTTGCTCCTAGATGGAGTAGGTCTGGTGGAGGGCTTTGCTGCTTCCCAGGCTTGGGACACATCCTGGATATGAGAGTAGGCTCTGGTGCGATGCGGCAATCACATATTCTGCAGCCTTTTGTACCTGGAAGCTCTTCGCAGCTTCTGTGGGGACTGCATCTGTGTTTAAAGAAAAAAACTGTCAGGTTAGGCCTAAATTAGGGAGGGAGCAATATCTGATAATTTTCTTGCTAAAAAAAAATTGAGGGCAGATAAGTATTAAGAAACTGTTGATTGATTCTTTTTTTTTAATGACCCTCACTTAAAATTAATCCTAGTTAATGTTCTGCAGTGGTTCTTGTCAAAGTCTGAAGGAACCATCCCAGGTGGGAACGTTTACCTGCTTCTCTGTTTAGGATGTGTAAATGTACACGTGGAAATATTGATGAGGAGTAGACTAGATCATGTGAGAAATTGGGATCCCACTCTAGGTAGGTTTTGTGTATTAGCCCGATACACTTCTTGTATGATATTGTATATTTACACTTTTATTTATATAAATAAAACTTCTTCTAATGAAAACTGTTTAAAATGCCTTGTATATTATAAACAGTGAGTGCAATAACATGAAATAGATTGTACATTTTCCAATTTGCTGTCTCTGTTATGTAAATCTGTATCTCGCCATAAACTGTTTTGTTTGGGTTTTTTAGTGATTTTGAAAATAAATGGTATCCTTAGTACTCCTCTAGATATTTATTTCTGTTACACCAAAGTCTGGCTGGTCCACGGCTGGAACTGGCATCACAGAGATGAGGCTGTCCTGGAGAGCACAAAGACCAAGCAGTAAAGCTGTCAAGATGTGCATCTAAGCTGGAGGTAAAATACTGCCCTCGAAGAACTGTCATTCTGTGTAACGGGATTAAAGCATTTTAAGTGCTAAAAGGTGTTGTCTAGGACCTGCTTTGGTATCTTGGAAGATGTGCTTTGTTTTTTTCCTGCCTCTTTGCAAGGAAAATGCAGACGGCAAAGGTGAAATGCGGAGTTTTCATTAGGAGCAACCTCTCTCGACCTCCTGCCCAGCAACTGGGCTATAAGGGAACGGGTTGTATGTATAGGGAGTATGTATATACAGCTAGTCCTAGCCTGGTGTTTGTTGTCTTCAACCTCCCCAGGGGGTAGGCTCCCCTCCAAACCCCGGTATGCTGCTGGTGTGGGCTGGGCTGGATGTGACCTCCGTGTGCATGGCGTGGAGCTGCAGCGGTAACCTCCGAACTGGCGAGTCGGCATCCAGCTTTTTGAGGACGCAGCTGGCTTCGCTGTCACCGCACTGTGGCTCGAAGCAAGCCTACCTCCCGGAAGGACAATTCAGCCTGGAAAGCACGGTCCAGATGTCCTCGGGAGCTGCTCCAACATGGGGAATGCCAGAGGCACCCCAAACCAGCGCTGCCTGTGAATGCCCGGACATGTCAGCTAGTTGCTGCGAGGTAGGCTGAGCCGGGGGAAGGAACTGGTGGCTTAGGCGTTTATATCCTCCTTGCAAACCCTCGTGAGTCGCTGTGTGTTGCTCCGCGTTTGAGTGCCGGGTTGGGCGCTCGCAGCAGCTGCGTGGCTGGAAACTCCCGGCCGGCTCGCGCCCCAGCCCTGCCCTCTCGCTCGCGTGTCTCGGCTCGCTGCTCGCCCGCCTCCTTCCCGCCGAGCCTTGCTAACCTCGCACCAGTTCCTCTGGTGCACGGTGCTGCCGGGAAGGGCTGGCGGGCCTTTCTGAGATGGGAGGAAGGCATTTGCTTCCCTGCTCCGAAGGTATCGCCCTTGTCTTGGGGCTCGTGCCCCGCAAGCTGCCATGTTTGCTTTCGGTTTCTTTTTCGGGTGCCGCACCAGGAGGGTACGAATGAGCAAGAGTCACATGCGGAGAGAAAAGCCCCGGCCTTTCTGCTGAATCACCCCGGGGAAAAAGCCAGGGCCTCGGCCTCCAGGCTGCCCCGAGCCCCTTTGCTAGACAGGAAGGCAGTCCTCCTGTCCATCCTTCTCCCACGTCCTCCTAACACAAGGCATGAGCTGGGGATCTCCAGGGCTCAAGCCTCAGAGCAGTCTTGAAAAGCCCTTAATTAAAATCTTAATTGCCCCAGACAGTGGCTCGTTAGGGAGAAATACAGCAGAGATTAAACACAATGGACTTAATCCATAAATGGATTAGCACTTGGGACCTCATTTATGCTCTAAGCCACGTACAATGGCAGAAAGTTAGGTTTCGGTTTTATCCAACCCAGATATGTTTCAGAGACTGGGCTTTTTCTGAAAGCCTTGGGGTGTTGGCGTATGGGGAACTTGGCACAAAAAGCAGGAGGACTTTGCAGTTTGGGGCACAACTTCTTTTATTCCCATATCACTAACATACAGGGCTGAGATCTAAATGAGGTAAGTAGAGGCATTGACTTACTTGCACTCAAGTTTATCATCCTACCAGAAAAGTTCTGGCTTATTTGCCATTTCTGATGTCTTTGCTGCACCCCTGGTCTGTTAACATTGCTCACCCTGACTTCAGGTCCACCTGCCTCTGGTGCAGTCATTTACGGACCCATCTAGATTTCTGGGATTGTGTCAAAATCCGCACAGGGAAGCGCGAGGGGAAGCGAAACCACCCTGAGCTCCGGTGCCCAGGGACGGGCAGGCAGAGCCCGCAGGTGGCACGTCCCCTCTGCACCACCAGCCCTCGCCTTGCCCTGGGCTGGGAGCTTCAGCGCTTTGGTCCAGCTGTTTTGGTGCTTTTTTTTTTCTTCCTATACAATATCAGGTCGTAAAAGTGCTCTTGCAGCACCTCCATCCCGTGTCCAGCACACCTGTCTCAATAGGTGCGTGGCAAGCAAGGGATGCTGCGTTATCCAGGGCCGGTCCCTGCTGCTTCTGGGAAGGGAGGTTGGGTGGGTTCTCCTCACCAAGGAGCACTGCGGAAACCAGATGGTCATCCCCTGCCCCTAGCAAAAGGAGCCGTGGCCCATTTCAGACTTCTCCTTTACAGGAAAAGCTGGCCAAGGCTTGCTCTTTCTGTGTGGTCATGTGTTCCTCAAAGCACTTGACTCAGCTAAAAGATTTCACAAACTAATCATGATTACAAGAATTTCCAAAGATGTTTTTTTTTCCTTTAAAAAGTGTAAAATCCTTCCCATTAAATGATCATAAGAAAGAACTTCTTGATGTAAATTAAGCATCCTCTCCCCGAACGAGGAGTTGCCCTTCTGTCCTGCCTTGTGTAAAGCTGTGACTGGAAGGATGTTTTCCAGCAGTCAGGGTATTTTCTGAAGTTAACCAAGAGTAAAACCAGAACCTTCTTGCCTGTCTGCTGATAGTTCCGCATACGCTGGCCTCACCTCTCTGGGCAGCTGAATCAGTCCGATACCGCTGCGCTGAGCAAACAAGCTCCATGAAGCCAGAGTTCCTGTAATTTTTCCCTCCCTAGCGAAGCGATTTCCTGGCCGTGCCACCTGCCCCGCCACAGCGCTGGGGACAGCCTGGCTGCTGCCAGGAAAAATGACAGCCCTGATTCCTCGTCATGGGCAGGAGGGATCTGGAGCGAATGTGGCCTCGTGCCTCCGTCACGGCTCGGTCACATCCCTTTCGGGAGCACGGAGGGGAGGGTGCAAGGGGAAACCTGCCCGTGAATCCCGGCCACGCAGCACTTGGCGAAGGTGGCTGCGATCCTGGGTCGGATCCTGCGGCTCGGAGCAGAGGGAGGAGGCACCAGGGCGGTACCTGGACCTGGGCAGAGCGTGCCAACACGGGAAAACCCCAAAGGCACAAAAGCCACGTGATGAACGTGCCCTGCCCTGCTCTGAGCCCCCGGGGGCAGCAGCGGTAACTCAAGGTGCCACCAGCCCCACGGCGGCTCCTCGGTCCCTCGAGCAGCGCGGCGGCACGGGGGGGCAGAGCGATGCCGAAGCCCCTGTAAGGTGAAGCGATGGAAATGGTTTTAGCTGAGGTCACGGCCGTTTATCTCGTGGCGTCTGCCTCCGTGCTTTTGGAGGGCTCGCGGGCTGGTGAGATCTGTGTGCACAGACTGCACGAGAAGGGAGGGCAGCCTCGGCGTGGCCAGTTTTTCACGTCACCATCCAGACAATATAGTGACGCACTTGAGCAAGGACCCTTGTTTACAGCTGTAACAGCTTTCAGGACTATTGCTCACTGACCCACCATCAGACAGTCGCTTGCTTCACGGAAAACCCTGCCAGACCAAAAGCTGGCGCATCACATCCCCAGCCCTTCCTGTCCGGCCTCCAGCATCCCTACGGATGTACGTCATGCCCTCGCACCATCTCGTGTCAGTGTGAGGAAAACAAGAAAGTGAGCCCCTTCCAGAGCATGTACTAAAAATACGTAGCACCATATGAGTTATTGCTTTCCAGATGACTTAGAAAAACATCCGGAGGGGTGTGTTGTCTGTCGTCTAACAATTTGTTTAGGAAATGCCGCTTGTGCACCCAGTCATGAGAGCGGCGGCTGCCTCGGGGCTGGTTTTCGCCCGGCTGAGCGCAGCGTGAGCGTGACCCGGGGCTGAGCGCGTTGGGCTGGCAGCTTCGGCGGGTGGGTTTGGTTTGTTGTTGTTTTTTGATATCAGGTGCTCGGGGTGAGTCAGGCCCCTTCAGACGGCCGTGCTGCGCCTCTGGTATGAGACTTTTGTTTTCGTGCCCTGTAGGGAGGAGCAGGTCACCGTGCGTCGCGCCGTGCCCGCCAGCATCATGCTCCGGCAGGGACCCTGCGGGAGGCGGGCGATGATGAAACTCAGGGCCAGGGACTTGTTTCCCTCTGTTGGTTTTTTTGTTTTGTTTTGTTTGTTTGTGGTTGTTT